>CAIGQZ010035013.1:10353962-10392214 GCA_903798205.1 Danio tinwini | reverse complement strand
CAGCAGTTTAACCAAGCGACCCAAGGGGCATGGCTTCCGGAAAAGCCAGCTATGCACAAAAAGACAGACGTGTTGCGCATATCTTTAGGCAAGGGCTGAGTAACAGTGGCCTTTAGCACACACCCTAAACAACACACACACACACACACACACACACACACACACACACACTTCATGTGGTTATGTCAATAGGCCTGTCATGCCAGCATTTAAAAATAACCCCAAAAACCACACAAATACATCTGAAATGAGAAACTGACCACACCCCCTGATGTTTAGGTTACTAGCCAAGCTTTTTTTTAATCTTCATTGTAATATACAGAGCCCCAAATCAGGCTAAATAAGCATTACTTATAGCACATAACCAATACATTACATGAGGTTACACTTTCATTTAAGTCACATTAACTACTTGCATCAGAAAAGTCAAATGTATCGTATACTGTAAAAAAAATGCTGGGTTCCACGTGCTCCCTTCATGTCCTCCAACCCAAATCAATTAAGTTTTTACAATTTTAAGTAGTTTGAACATAAAACAATTACACTGTTCCCAAATAAAACTAATTTAAAATAAGTATTTTGAACAAGCTGCAAAAATATTTTTGGAGTGTATTTATTGAGTTCATATTGTATTGCAGAAGACTTATGAGACTATTAAGCTGATATACAGGTAGAATTAAGGACATGTTTGGTGGTATGGGTGGGCTTAACCCTTACATATACTGTTGGAGATGTTTCCATCTGCTCTGGGGTAATTTTGAGTCTTAATTTGGCCATAACTTTCTCTGTGTTTCAGCTAGCAGAATGATTTATGGTGGCAAATCTTATTGACACATATTTTGGGAAAACGCTTTGAATTTTTTTTTTTAAACGATACACTCTGGGCAAATTTACTACCCTTTTGTTATATTAGAGATTAAAACATCCACTAAATTAAACTGCTGTAAAATGCATCAGATAATTGTTTTTTCTTAATCAACCTCAGTCCTGATCAAAACTACTAAATTGTTTAGAAAATTACAGGATTTTAACTCTTCAATTGCCGAACTAATAACTGATGTCAGTGATTTGATAAAAAAAAAACCGCACACACAAAACTATGTATTTTAAATATTAAAAGTAATTGTGGACTGGATTTTTTAAAACCTTTTATCACAGTCTTAGACACGTGAAATAACTTTTCCTTTAATGCCTTGTTAGTTTTTGTGCAGCATAAGATTTCCGTTATTTCTCCCTCATGTGCTGTTGGTGGCTGTTTTTGCCTTATTGACTTCCATTATAACCACTTTTTTATTACAAAGCCATGACACCATATAATGATGCATTTTGTTTTATTGTTGGTGGTTTTCCCTGTTGGAAAAAGGTCAAATTTGTATTTTTTACTGTTGATCATCAGTTGGCATTAGTTTCTGGATCATTAGTTTCTGGATTTAAAAAAAAAATAATGAAAATCTTATGCTGCAAAAAACTAACAATCATCAAAGCCAATGTTGTTACTAATCATTCACTTGTTCAAGACTGTGATGAAAGGTAAAAAAAAAAAAAGAATCCAGTCCACAATTACTTATTATATTGAAAACACGTCATTTTGTGTTTTTTTTTTCACCAAATCAGTGACATCATTTATGAATTTGGCAATTAAAAGGAGATAAAAGCATGCAATTAAAAAAAAAAAAAACATTTAGGAGTTTTGATTAAGACAAAAAATTGCAAAAAATTGCAAAAAAAAAAATATTTATCTGATGCATTTTTACAGCAGTTTAATTCAGTGGATTTTTTCATCCGTAACATGACCAAACGGTAGTACATTTGAACAGTGCACTGTTAGATAGTTCAACAGTGTAATTACACTGTAAAAAATGCAGGGTTCCACAGAATTCCTTAATGTTGTCCCAACACAAATTGATTATGTTTAGTGGATTCAACACAAATTGATTACGTTAAGTGGATTAAACACAAAACAACTAAGTTGTCCTCCAAAAAAAACAAAAAAAAAAACAAGAATTGTGTTAATTCTGCTAGTTTTAATCAAGTAATTTGATCAAGCAGGAAAGAAGATTTTTTTGAGTGTACAGAAATTAATTACAGATGTAAATACATGCAAATAATTTCTAAAAAATAAGTCAAATACAGTTAAAGTCAGAATTATTAGCCCTCCTGAATGATTAGCCCCCTGTATGTGTCCACAATTTTTGTTTAATGGAAGTTTTTTTCTTTAACACATTTCTAAACATAATAGTTAATTTATAATAACTGATTTCTTTTATTTTTGCCATGATGACAGTAAATAATATTTTACTAGATTTTTTTCAAGATATTTTGTATTTAGCTTAAAGTGACATTTAAAGACTTAACTATGTTAATTAGGCAAGTTAGGGTAATTAGGCATTATAGGCAATTGATTGTATAACAGTGGTTCTGTAGACAATCCCAAAAAAATATTGCTCAATATTGCTAATAATATTGACCTTAAAATGGTTTAAAAATATATTTAAAACTGCTTTTATTCCAGCTGAAATAAAACATAAAAATTTATTCAGAAGAAAAAAATATTACTGTAAATACTGTAAAATATCATTTGGGAAATACTTTAAAAAGAAAACAATTCACAGGAGGGCTAATAATTTTGACTTCAACTGTATATAAGTGCATTGTACCAAATTATTAACTGAAATGCACGCACATAGTAGTTAATAGGGCCTTAAAATGAAGTGTAACCCACATGAGAACATGAAGCATGCATGCAACAGAAACTGCAGCGCTGCTCTTTGTCACATATGCAGCACTAAACGGAAACACTTGGTGATTGAAAGCAAGGACGCAGCTCAGTTAGTTTGGACTGCAGTTCACTAACAACATTACCAGCACAGCTGAAGGGTGAGGACAGGCGCTCCCTTCACAGATTTACGGCTGTATTATGCTCCATCTGGCTTTGGCTTCTCTCCGACAGAGTGACCGCGAGCATCTGAGAGCTGCTATCTCCAAACTGAGCCAAATATGAATGAGCAGTCTCTTCAAAACAAAAAACGGCTGCAGAAAGGAGTTTAGTAAACTACGTGTTTGCACAAAAGTAGGGTTTAGCCAGTATTAGATATTCTCGGTAGGACTACACAATATATCAAACAAATTAGTTTTCGCGATAACAGTAAATGGGTGGTGTACCTAGAGTGCTAGACGACCATCAACCGTTTTCTTAGAGGATGACGAGCTGACAAAACATTGCTGCAACTCTGATACAAGTTTTATTTACAGAGAAAAAGAAGAAGCACTGCGGTGTTTGGGTGTTCTATGTTTGACTGAGATAATTAGTCTACCGAAATGTGTATATTCCAAACAAAGAATGAAGCTGATTGGTCCGTTCTCGTCACGTGACACAGTGCGCTCATGGTGTTCTGAAAAGTTGAGATGTTTTCAACTGCTTGCAAGCATTGCTCTTAATTTTCACACGCAAGTCGTGCACCTCCACTGGAAATAACGAACTTGCGTGCGGAAAATATGCGATATGTGAATGGCCGGCGTCATTTGCGATCTCCAGCAGTTGATTTTTCCTGCAGTGACATGCTAGATTCACCTGCTTTGTTGACAAATGGGTTGCGGATTCATTCCCTAGCAGGTCATGTGTCCTTCATTGGACCTTTTCTCCTTTGCAAAGAAACTTTCCAAAGACGTCTGTTTCTCACTTATTTTGCTAGCTTGTGGGTAAAATTTTGGCACTCAAGTGACCGAGATGTTACCAAGAGACAAATTTTTCAAAATAAAGGACTTCTTAAAATAAAAGATCATTCAGACTCAGGTAGCAAATAAAACAGACATAATTAATGATTACTTGTGTGGCCCGGCACCAATTGATCCACTGACCAGTCCGCAACCCGGGGGTTGGGGACCACTGCTGTAAATGAACTCTGTGTGGACTATTTGACTCTAAAATCTCTCGTTGTCATACAAAACAACAGACATATATGATGTGAGGGATTTAGGCCTTCCAACAGTAAAGTACTATAATCTCCTCAGACAAATATAATCTCCCGTCACTCTTGTGTGAAGATAATTCAAGTTCACGAGGTTCAAATGTCCACGTTAGACACAATCAAGTGACTAATGCATATCAAACATCTAAGCAGAACCACAGATACAATTAGAGATGTGATGGTATGAAAACAGTGACTAAAATGACCATGGTTATCAATATTTTCATGGTTGTCAAAAAGAGTATTGTATTATTTCATGTACATGGTGTGTTTGTGTTTATAGGTACGTTTGATTTTCTGAGAAATGTGTTGTCTGAGAAAGTCAGTTCTATCAAGAAACAAAGCATAACTTGGGGTCATAAAAATAATAAGCCTGATTTTAACTTATTGTGAGAAGACAACACTTATAGGAAATAAAAATCTCAAACCCAACTCTGTAAATTAACATTTCGCAAAAAATTTTAATTGCAATATTCAAAGACTATCAAAATAATATTATGACAACCCTGTTGAAAGTGTCTTTGGTAACTTACCTCATTAAGAAAGAGAGAGGCTTGCACCCCTTTAACTGAGAACTGGAAAGTATATGAAACTATATGTACCCTCATTGTCTCTCTTTTCTAATTGCCATATGATTTTTTGTGTGCACAAATTGCATGGAAGGCTTTCATTCAAGGATCAAACCACTGTAGCCAACATTGGGTTACAGTGATGGTCTTAACAGAACCCAAATTCTAAATGTCTTATAACGACTGGTAAATGCACTGGAGAGTTGATGAACCTCTCTTTGTTTCTCTAGCACAATTTCTGTTGAGTAATAAAAAGTTTCATGGGCTTGCGTGGGAAGCATGTTTTTGTTGAGGTCTAGTCGGGGAGCTGGGAAAAGTCACACACTCCCCACTACATAACCTGATTAATTGTCATAATTCACACATCATCTCATTCTGAAATCACACTTTTTGACTCTACTTGATTGTTAGGAAACACCGGGGAGGTAAGTCTCCCTTACAATTTCTTCTCTGGAGCTCTATTTCCTGTTTCCTGATCCGCTAAGAACACCCAAAGACATTTAGGAGAGATCAAGACGGAATTTGAATTTGTATTGGACCTTTGCTAAATAAAAGTGGTGGGTTAAATATTTATGTTTCATACACAACAATCAAGTATGTAGAACAGGGGTGTCCAAACTCGGTCCTGGAGGGCCAGTGTCCTGGAAAGTTTAGCTCCAGCCCTAATCAAACACACCTGAACATCATTGATTTCCACAACTTCTCCCAATGACGACAGCAAAGATTGACTGAAATGGGCTGAACATTTTGAGGTGAATTTAAAGTATATACACAGCTTTGACAACAACATAATTAAACCTCTCCACATCATCAGCAAGAATTAACACCAGCACTTAAAGCAGCAATTGTATCTTAAAGTCTACAAGGACAAAACTTTTTCCTGGAGGGAACCTGCAGCATTTAGCTCCAACCCCAATAAAACACACCTGAACAAGTTAATCAAGATCTTTCTAGGTATACTTCCAGAAATGTGTGAAACTTCCAGACATGCGTTTTGAGGCAAGTTGGAGCTAAACTCCCTCCAGAACTAGGATTGGCGACCCCTGGTGTGGAGGATCTTTTGCGACTGTGCTTACTAAAGGCTGATTTATACTTCTGTGTTAATTACACACGAATGGTCTAGTGCAGCTATCGCATAGTCGCATACACTTCGCCACCTGACACACACCTCTCAAAAAAAGTGTAACTACACGATGCTACGGAGCGTAGTGCAAGCTCTGTGATTGGTCGGCTTGGTTGCATTGACGAGTGTGGGTGGGGCCAAAAGCTGTGGGAGAGCAGCGAGTCTGTTGGAGCAAGCCACTTCAACAAGTGTCAAGTCCTGTGGAGGAGCTCCAGATGGAGACTTTTGTTTTGGATATACCTTCTAATTTAAGTTGCTGCACGACTGCCAGTTCCCACCTCTGAATGAGCGAGTTTGAGCTACTTGTTAACTTTTTGTTAAGTGTGTACAACATCTATGGCACAAATTCAACAGCCAACATTCATATATTACAATATTGCACACCAACAGCTCCCAACTATTTCTGACAATTTCAAAAGCTCGTAAGCTGCTTGGAAAGTTCCTCTCACACAATACAAGCCTTGACCATGAACATCAAGGATTTCCACAACTCCCAATGACGACAGCAAAAATTGCCTTTACAAAGGTTGGACTCAGATGGGCTGAACATTTTGAGGTGAATTTAAAGAATATGCACACATACAACTTTGACAACCACATAATCAAACCTCTCCACATCATTAGCAAGAAGTAGCACTTAAAGCAGCAATTGTAGCTTAAAGCCTACAAGGACAAAACTTTTTCCTGGATGAAACCTGCAGAGTTTAGCCCCAACCCTAATAAAACACACCTGAACAAGTCAATCAAGGTCTTATTAGGTATACTTAAAACTTCCAGATATGTGTTTTGAGGTAGGCTGGAGCTAAACTCCCTCCGAGACAAGGATCAGTGACCCCTGTTGTAAAGGATCTTTTGGGACTGTGCTTACTAAAGGCTGATTTATACTTTTGAGTCAAGTACATGCCAATGGTTCAGTGCAGCCATCGCATAGTCACATACCCTTCGCCGCCTGACACACACCTCTCAAAAAATGGAACTACACGATGCAAAGACTTGCAGTGCAAGCTCTGCAATTGGTCGGCTTGGTTGTGTTGACGAGTGTGGGTGGGGCCAAGAGCCGTGAGAGAGCAGCGAGCCCATTTGATTGAGTCACTTTAACAAGTGACAAATTCTGTGGAGGAGATCCAAATGAAGACTTTTGTTTTGGCTTTACATAATGATTAAAGTTGTTACACATCTGCCAGCTCCTGCCTCCAAATGAGCAAGTTTGAGCTACTTGTACAGTAAAGTGTCCATACATGTATTTCTGGTGTAATCAAAACACCCGCAAAGAAACTCAACAAAAAGAAACATAGAAACCGCATGGCCATCTAGTGTTTTGGAAGTGTTATTGTCTATTAGAGCAACACAAACAGAAGTCATGCGGCATGGGTTATGGCGATCATTTGATGGAGAAGTATAATTCAGCCTTAATTGGTTCAGGGAAGAAATACCTCATTAAAATATAGTTCTAGAGGAACTACATTCATCAATGACCCTGCAGATGTACATTGAGTTGATTCATTTATGATGGAAGATTATGAACAAACACTTTCCCTTCAGAAAAAGGTGACAGATGAAGCATGCAAAGTAAGGCAGGGAATGTATTTCAAATAAATGTTCTTGATTATTTGGATGTCACATTGACCTTATGTGCCCTAAGAGAATGAGTTACCGGGATAGTCATTTTACTCACCCTTCACTTGTTACAAACCAGTTTGACTTTCTTTTTTCTACAAAAGAAGATATTTTGAAGAAGGCTGGAACATGCAATCATTGACTTCCATAGTATTTGTTTTTCCTACTAGAGAAGTCAATGATTACAGGTTTTCAGATTTCTTCAAAATATCTTTGTTTGTGTTTTTAACAAAAGAAACTCGTAAAGGTTTGGAACAACTTGAGAGAGAGCAAATAATGAGTACATGTTCATTTTTGTGTGAACTATCCCTTTAATGGGAGACCAGTTGCTGGTGGAATACGTGCAGAACCATTTCTAAGCATGGTACTTCAGAACTTCCCTTAAAGCTTGCTTTAATTAGTCATCTCTTTCATTCATCTGAAATGCAGCTAACACACATGGATTTACTTGCAGCTATGAAGAAGAAACACTGCGAAACGGGACTCCTAGTGTGCTGCCAAGATTCATCTGGACAGACAAAGTGCAGACTGTTCACAGTCTCTTAGCAGCCACTTCATGCGCTGGTCTAGGTAGCAGCACTTCAGCATCCCACGCTCAGGGTCAGACTCTAGCAGGACAGATCCGTGATAGCACAGCTCAAAGCATTCAGCGTGGAGTTGAGATGAAAACAGTGAACTCCGGGGCCTCCAGTGCCGGCCCATTAGCTTGCTGCACTGATGTTCTAATCTAATTTGGCCACATGCTGGCAGTGCGGTCTGTCTAATAGGCAACCAGAGGAAGAGCGAACAGTGAGAAATGCTGTAAAGATGGAAACATCCTCTGTCAGCAAAGCTCTGGGTGTGCCTCAGACGAGAGATTAGAGCCACTTTATAGCTATTAGTCACCTTCCAGTGGAACAGGGCAGACATTCTGAATTGGCACAGAGGCTACAGGATTACAATTTATTTTAAGAACTACTACTACTACTACTACTACTACTACTACTACTACTTCTAGTTACAAGTTTAATGACAAGTTGATGCTTCTCAGTTAGTTTGTGTAAAGTTCAGGAGGGAGAGTTTCAAAAATATATATACAATTCAAATCCAAATCCTTTCAGTCAAATGCCAAATACAGTGATTGAATTCTTTGTCAAAACTTAGTCCTGACTAAAATCAGGTCTTTAGAAAAAAGTGTTGTGCAATTACGAGGGCCACTGCTGTGCATATGTCAGGAAAAAAGAATATTCCACAACCTCTGCAGGAAGTTTCATTATTAAAGATTTAATGTTATTGCAGCAAGAAAATGATACAGAGAAAAATCACAGAAAAAGAGGTTTCATTCTGGTTGCTCAATGGACAGTTTTTGGAGCCAGTATTGGGGTAAATGCAGATGATAATGCATTGTCTTTAACCATTGGTCTAAACCACGAGTGTCCAAACTTAGTCCTGGAGGGCCAGTGTCGTGCAGAGTTTAGCTTCAACCCCAGTTAGACGCACCTGAACCAGCTAATCAAGCTCTTACTAGGTCAGGGGTCAACAACCCTGTTCCTGGAGAGCTACCTACCTGCAGAATTTAGCTCTAGCCCTGATCAAAGGTACCTGAAACAATTAATTAGGACTTTAAGCAACCCTCTATAATTACAGAAAAGTGTGTTTTGGAAGGTAGCTTTCCAGTAACAGGGTTGGTGACCCTTGTACTAGGTATACTAGAAACGTCCTGGCAGGTGTGTTGAAGTTAGTTGTAACTAAACTCTTAGGGACCCCATCCCTCCTGGACATATTTTGGGCACCCCTGATCCAAACAGCTTGGTTAATACAGTTCTATTGATTATATACACCAGAGGTGTCCAAACTTAAGTTTGTATATAATAAATAGAACTGTATCAACCAAGCTGTTTGGATCAGGGGTGCCCAAAATATATCCTGGAGGGTTGGTGTCCTGAAGGGTTTAACTCTAACCCTAATCAAACATACCTGAATCAGCTAATTAAGCTCTTGGCTTTCTAGAAGCATCCGTTGAGGTGAGTTGAGGCAAGTTGGGGCTATAATCTGCAGGACACTGGCCTTCCAGGACCGAGCTTGTGTAACCCAGATATACACTTTCTTGGTCACACAACTCTTGGTTAACACAATACTCTCGCAACTAAAATATTCCAAACATCTAACTGAATAACTGCAGTTAAATATGTGATTATATCAAGACACGCATACATTTATAAAACTTAACTTTTGTATCTTTTAAGAGTACAAATATTTAAATACAATATATGTAAATGAATGAAACAGATTAATGTTTTCCAAACCTGTCCTGGAGGCCTCGCCCAACATTTTTCATTTTGGATGTCTCCATTATTGGACACTTTTAATTTAGGTCAGTCTAAAATAAATTCACCAATGGGTTGTTGAATTGCATCAGGTGTTTTAGACGATGAAGAAACAGTTTTCACTGCTGAAGGGCCTTCGGGACAGGAAGTACTCTGATCCTGGAGGGTCACTGTCCTTAAATCAATGGTCTCAGACTCAATTCCAGGAATCGAGTTTGAGACCTATGCCTTAAATAGTTTAGCTAAATCTTTAAAATCACAAACAAGCAATTCTGAAGACATCTGTTATGTTTTTAAGATGAATCTGAACAGGGATTGAGCTGAATTCTGTAGACAGTTGCTTTCCAAGACTCGACTTGCCTACACAATTCTAGTGATCCTGAAGAGTTTGATTAGCTAGTTCAAGTGTTTAAATAGCTAAAGAGCTCATCCACAGAACTGGACTGAATACCCCTGAAATATGAGGGTTTTTTTTCAACTAACAGTAGGCAGCACACAAGCTGCCGGTCACCAGGGATGGGCAGTAGTAATGGACAATGGTAAGCGGCATGGGAGGCAATTCCTATGCAATGCAACCAGCAAATAAACCTAGTATTCCAGTCCTCCCCTGCTGCTCTTTTTATACATTTCTCTTTTTACTTCAGATGTTCCTTTTAAATCTACAAGTGCTCTGCAAAGTGGACTCTAGTACAGGACATTCCACCATAATTTCAGAAAAATTAACATTCTGATTAAAAATAAAGGTTACTCAAGCTCAGGTACAGATCAGTAAAGAACAAGGCACTAGGGATCAATACACACACTGCGTAGCGATGTGTCAGTCAGAGCACAGTTGCATACATGGAGCAATTATATTGAGCTGGATGTCTAAATCTGCCATGTTAAATAAGAGAGACATGCAAAATATAAAGCGGGGGTGGGGCGTGATGGCCAGGATTGTGAAACGCTGAACTAGTGATTCACTCTGGTGTTTCCAAACATTACGTACATTAATATACTTGCTTGAGGGCTTTGTATGTGTGAAATTGGCAGCAAGCAAAGCACGATTCTCTGCCTCTGTTTTTTAATTCAGATTGATTAAGAATGAGATTTGCCTTGACAAAAAGCCTGGTCACAAACAGCACACTGTTTTCATCATAACTGTCCTATTATTCCCATCTCCATCTTCATGGAGAATCTTCTTGATTGACACAGTAAGTGGAGCTTGTGTGTATAAAGAACTGGGTGCAAGAACGGGCCTCTGTTGACCCTATAAATGAGCCTGTTTTGCAGCCATTCATAAAGCCCACTGTGATTCCCAAAGATGTGAATGGAGACAAGATCTGAAAATACACTCCACTGTACGCCAGTAAACCCTAGCAGCATCTGCGCGAAGATCTGCTTAGTAAAGCTTTAATGTGACTGGCAGATTACATCAGTCTAATAATTCTAGGTTTAGCACAGGGCTGTGAGAACCACAAAGTGGTGTTTGTCAAATAAGAGATCTAATTTTGAAAATCTCCAGATGCTTGAGGGTTTTGTTGACAGTGTCATAGTGAACCTCCCCACAGCTCTGAGTGACAAGCAAGAAATTGAGTCCAAAAACACCAAGAAATTGGATTTTACATGTCAGTTCTTAATCTCTTTTCAAAATTCTATTAAACTACCTTCCACTACTGACATCCAAATTGCTGCAAACAGTTAGAAGTTTATTATGTTACTTCTGAAAGCAGGAAAAGACTTCATGAATCATTGAAAAACAAACAAATTTGAAACATTAGCATCTGTACTTTTTCTGTACTAATGCTAATATCTTTAAAAAAAAAAAAAAAACAAGAGACCTCCCGGCAGCCCGGAGACCTCCAATTGAGAGGGATTACACGGCAAGTAGATTGGGTGACCTCAGAGTGGAAGGGACTTACACCACGAGTAGGTTGTGTTTAGGGGGTGTAGGTGAAGTAGACATTAATAAAATACAACAGGTTTACCTGTTGTGTATCCAAGTAAGGTTGAGTTTAGGGTTGGGGTAGGCATTCATAAAGCACAATATTGGACTCCGTGTCATGTACACGACAATAAATAAATAAAAACTCCAGGTTTGTACAGCCCACTTGGAGCTCAAGTCCCACCCACTTGGAGCTGGCTCCGACCTCCATTTATATCCTTTTCAAAATAAAAATGCCTTAACACCAACAGAAACATTTAATGAAGGCAGATGTAACTAGACTCTTGAGGGACCCCAGCCCTCCGGGAAATTTTTATGCGATATTCCAAAATGTGCATTAAAATAGCTGGACGTCCATCAAGTACATTTTGTCCTGATGTACACAAATGGCAGCCAATTTTTTTTCCAGGGGTTGCAGTACAGCGTCATTGTGTGGGTGTGGCCTATTTGTGAATTTGCATAGGTCACGGATCATGTGCAGATTGTGAAAACAGCCGTTTGCTTCAGATACCTGTATGCCATCACATGGGTTTCGTGTCCAATGCCTTTTATATGCAGTACTTTGAAATACCTGTCCTAATTGCAAGTGCTAAGTCAGTGTATTTTATATTAAACAAAGTAACTTAAGATACCTGTCAGATTACATTAATACTGTTATAACTTCAGATAACTTGGGCATATTCCCAACACCAACTGCTCCATGCCCATTTTACGTTGTGAGAATGAAAACCCTGGAATTTAGTGATAGCCGTACACAAATACAGCTCTTGACTGCTCAGATGAACTAACCTTGATCATTTGAACCATTCAAATTAGCATAATTCAATAATAAGCCTGAACATGCTTCTCTTGGAGGTTAATTCCTCTATTCGATGACGTTATATGAATGATACTCGCATTCCTAAGTAGGAGTTGGCAGTATGATGTTATATTGTGTTATTCAACAGTGTCGTTCCAAATATAAGCATGGCTGTTTCATAGGTCACAAACCTTTACTTAAGAGCAACATCAACTAGTGGGTTTGTCTGAACCCCGTAAATGACTTCATCAACTAACTGCACCATATGGAAGTGGGAGAAGATTTACACTAGGACTCTGTGGGAGAGCTTTGCGTCTCCATGATGACTGAAATAACTATAGAAAAGCATACACAAAGAAGAAAGAGAAACAGGGGGCAAAAGAAGTGAACAGAAAACAAGACCGATATTAACTAGTCAGTCACTGTGAGACAGACATTCATTCATTCATACATTCATCCACATGGAGACAGTCTCAAAAGGAAAGAGCCGACTAAATACTTAATGAAAACTCAGACAGACAAGGACATAGCAAGGGAAATGAGATTGATATATATATATATATATAAAATATTAACGTATCTGACCTGAGATATGTGGTTAATAGAGGACTCCATCCTGCGCAGCTGCGAGGCCTGGATATCCAACAGCTGCAGGACATTGTTGGCTAAGGCATTGATCTGATAGGCCACGCTCGCCAGTGACTGGGTGGTGTAGGCTTTGGTCTCCTCCAAGGCTTTCCTCTTATCCTGGGCCTGCAGGTAAAGGTCAGAAAAACACCTTTTTTTACTCACATTTTCTCAATAACCGCATTCATTTACCTATGTCTCTGCCTTAGATAAGCACACCCACAAACTGCCCATGAACGGTGTAGATGAATGACCTAAAATATATGCAAATGATGAAGGCTTGCCCCATGAGTCACGCAACAGTCTGCTTTGTGTTCTGATTGGCCTTTTGTCCACCAGGGTTTCACACTCATGGCATTTACATGAGAATGAGAAAACAATGGTGTCTGAGGCTCACAGTATGCCCAATTCCATACACATATCTATTATTATTCGATTATGATTACAGGTATACCCAGAATTTCTTTATAGGGCATCTTTAAGCATTTCGTAAGACCATGCTCGGCAGCGACCAGGTAGTGTAGACTTTGGTCTCCTCCAAAGCTTTCCTCTTATCCTGAGCCTGTAGGTCAAGGTCAGAAAGACATCTTTCTTTAACTCAGATTTACTCAATAACCGCATTTGCTTTAACTATACAGTCTCTACCTTAGACGAGCACACCCACAAACCGCCCCTGGACTGTCTGATACATGTTGCAAAGAAAATATCTGTCTAAAGTAGTGAATTCCAATCTGACTGCCTGATGTCTATGCAACTTCCAAGTTTAAATGCTTTTTCTCAGTATAGGTAATACAAAGTGTCCAGCTTGAGCTTTCAATTAAATGTTGCGAAATAACCTTGTACACATTTATAAGTCAAGTAAAAAGTCACATAAAAAAAGATACAGAGATCTGCAGCAGTCAGCATATATGTTTCATCCAAAGAAGCAAATTTTATTTAAATGTAAAGCTGGAACAATGCAGAAAACATTTTGCGAATGAAGCACCATTTACATCCAATGAGTCAAAGAGAACAAAATCACCAATTCCTAATAAACTGGTGCAAAATACCAAAAAGTAAAATTAAATTTGCTGCGGTAGGACAAGCCAATTTAGGCCTTTTTTAATGCAATACATTTCTTGCACCTCAGAAGATGAAGACGCAAGGCAATGAAAAAGTGGTGGGTTTTTGAGAGAGTCTGATTGAATAAAGTTTATCCTACTCTGTTGTGCGCATACATTTTTTTCTAAGCATTTGCATTTAATGTGCCAAATTAAATAGTTCTTTGATATCTACTTAGTAAGTATATGACAAAAAAATAAAAAGTAAAGAAAAAACTCCAGAAACGGTGTTATATGCTCATATATTACTCCATAAAGTACAGTACACCTACAATTTGAAGGTCCATAATTGACCATATTTGGATCGGCCATGAACATTAATGAGCTCCGCTCTGATGTGCAGATAACCACAATAAATGAACAAAATACACAAATAAATATACCTTATGCCTTTTCGGAGTAGAGCTGAATAAATGTATAATATGTAAATACTGCATTTTGCGTTCTAGTGAGTTCAAACATGTCTCGTGCAGTCATTGCTCGGTAACGCAAAGTAAACAATCCGTGTCTCCCATTTTCAAAATAAAAGTCAAATATAAACTTAAGAATAACTAAGGGAGGAAAAGTATCATTGTTATCTTACGAGGAAACATTGTGGGTTATCAAACACAGCCTGAGTTGTGCATATTAATGATCCTATAGCAACATTTCAGTCTTTGTTCTCCTGATGATGAAGCAACAGTCTGCTTTGTGTTCTGATTATCCTTTTGTCCACCGGGGTTTTACACTTGTGGAATTTACATGAAAAACAGAAAACAATGTCTGAGGCTCAGGATATACGCATTTTCATATACTGATCTCTTATTATTCGACTATGCCTAGGTATACCCAGATATTCTTTATAGGTCACTTAAAGCATTTTTTTCTGATATTATATATATATATATATATATATATATAGGTGGATGGAAACTAAGCTAAGACTACTTTAATAGCTACAAGACTACGCTGAACCATAGGTTTTTGAATAAACAGGACTAGAAAGAAAGCAGCACTTTTTACATTTTTCACCTTTAAACCAAAGTTATGATTTGAGGACTTGAAATCTCATCTGCCTATCACAGTTCAATGGTTTAAGAAGGTATTTTGAGGCTGTTTGAATGCAAGTTTATGCTATGAAATCCTCTGCCTAATTAAGTAACTTCTTAGACTCCATTTACTCCTGTATTTAGTGTTGCGCATTTGTGATTGGATCGACAAAAACACTTAAAAAAAGGTGTGTATGCAATGCATGCACGTTTTCAATTGATCATAATTTAAGTAGTTAATAGGCAAGAAATAAAACACTTGGGTACATTTATTTACAGAATCATCACACATTTTCTTTTTAGACTACTACAGCATTGTTTGGGTAAGATATTGTCTTGTAATGTGTCCTGATGCTGTGGTATCTTTAATTTCCTGTCTATGTGGGAGGTTGTTGGAAACACATTATGTGGAAATGTTACAGATATTCACTTAATACAAAGGCTGGGGTCAGGGACCACTAGAGGGCCACAACAAATTTCCACGGAGCCCTTAAGATGATTTACAATGATTCAAAACAACCATTATAATAACTCATAGCAACTGTGTTTCATTTTATTTACCCCCAACATAGAGCCAGGGCTCCTACTGTCTACAGTTTTTATTAAAACACTATTTATCACCATCATTGTTATTGTTTATCTGTATATATTTTATGAATTTAATATTTTTGTAAAATCTATAGTAAAACAGTTTATTGTATGTTCTATATACATAAGTTATTATCAGACTATAAAAAGGTGGAAATAGCATCACCTTCGCTTTGCATGTAAAAGGCAAACCTGTTCGGAAACAAAGAGATAAATCGGCATCAACCACAACCACACAGAACTGAAACTCTCGGTTTTTAAATGTGGTATTTTCTCAGTTCTCCATTTGGCCTACCTGTGGTAAACCATGATCTCACAGAGGTAAAATACCACTCATGCACGGCCTATAAACCTGACACACATGCAGATGTAACTTTTACAAAAGCACCTAACAAGAGAACCATGGCCTCTATTCAAAAAGGCGACTTTTTATAGAAAGGTAATGGAATGGAAAAGGGGATGGTTCACCTCAAAAATATAAATTGCTATTAAATTCAGCTTTCAGCCATTCAACAGATAGAATATTAAAAAAGATTTTTGTCTGAAACAGTGGTCCTTTATGATTAGCTGTGCGATAATTAGTTGTTATGATTAAAGTGCAAGTTGGCAGCTCTGTCTAAAATAAAATTAAATAAAATAATAAATAAAATAAAATAAATTAATAAAAAATGTATAATTTTGTTTTTATTACAATAAATATTAAATACAAAAATAGTAAAATAAAATAAATTAAAAATAAATTAAATTAAATAAAAAATAAAAGTAAAAAATATAAAAACATTTATTAAATTAAATAAAAAAAATGTAACAATTGTAATAAAAAAATCTAATAACATAAAACATTTTTTTAAAATTACAAGTTTATAAAAACAAATATTCAGTAATTTTTTTTTTAAATATATAGAGACAAAACTACATAAATTATCACCTGTGGCTCCTAATTGATTTATTTTTATTACTTTTTATTTTATTTTATTTTATTCAGATCTAATTAATTGTAATTCAGACTGAAAATCTGAATTTGTTTTCAATTTCCTGTCTTGTCTGGACTCCCTCCATAAGTGTTTATCTTCAGCTCCGGCTTCACTTCCAGTCAATAGCAGAACAGCAACAACTGGTAAAGTGAGGATAAATATAGTAAAGCCCCATCTGATCAAATCAAATTTAGGTTAACAACCAATGTGTAAAATAAATGTAATTTACCAGACATGTCGATACATATATTGCATATACTGTTATCACGATAACAATAATTTAGCAATATATAAAACAGCCCTAAAAATATGACCTGGATTTGTTAAGTAGGAATACATGGACCAGATGTGTAACAGAAATGCTGCTAGACAGAATGAAGAAGCACTTCCTCCAGAAAAAAAGACTATTTTGTTTGTATAAGGTGCATTAACCAAGCAAAACACTTTCACACATGGAGAGTATGACTCTATAAGCATGCAAATTGATTGCAAAAGTGGTAAAGGTTTGCAATAATATTATTTTACACATGTGAGACTGAAAAACGAAGCAGAGCCATTCTTGAGTCAAAAGTCAGGCTATTTTAACCAGGTGTTTGGCAAGAGGAATGGACATTGTTGCACTGGCCACCTTCTTCCCAGAGTTTTGCTTTTAAAAGTGCTGAATTCACACATTCTGGGAGGGTTGAAAAGAAATGTGTGTCTATCTAGTCTAGGTCAGAGTGTTGAGCTGAAAATCAACTAAAAGCTGAACATTTTAGACTTGGATTTAATGCTGCTGAACAAGATATATCTCCTTTGGCAACTTTAAAAAGAATTGAATGTGCCATAAAGGCAGGTTGTAAACTTGAATCTCTTAAGCAGAGCATTTGGCTCATTTCCAGTCTGGATGTATGGTTTGGTTATCAGAATCTTCTGTAATTGAGCTTTATGGCTGTCCTGTTGATTGAATATTGCCCTATGAGCCATCCATAAATCTCTATTGTCCATATCCAAGTAACAAAAACATACAAGTAGGGAAGTTAGAAATATTTTTTATGTTTTGAAAATGTTATCAGGTTCAAAAATGCATTCAAAATATTGGATTTTTCTAATAGTTTGCATTTATTTGATCCACAAAAACACATCAAAATAGTTAATTGTTAAATTACTATTTTAAAAAAGTGCAATATAAAATAAATGTTTTTCTGTTTTAATAAACAACACGCTGTACAATGCATACAGCACAATGTATATCATACAAACAATATAAAAAGTCTACCGTTTCATATTATGCTCTATTATTTTTATCGTGGTGTTGCGAAATGCAATGTCTTTCCATCGTTTATATGAACGCAGTATTACACGGCATTATGGGGATGCAGACTGAAACACAAAATACACCATCTTGACAAAGTTGCAATGTTTAAAGTGTAATGCTTACATCTTTCATTTTATTTAGCGATATTATTAATTTTTATGTTGGACCTGTAATCATACGTTTTTGAACAGTGTTTTATATTTCATTACTGTTTATTTTAGATTTCCACATTTTTTAATTAAACAGAACTTCTAAACAAAGTGCGAAGTATGATCTAAGAGTATACATTTCTGCAGATACAAAACAAAAAAGAGATATGGGCAATAAGCATAAACTGTTAACTGACTGAATTTAGAGAAATTCTACTATATCATGATTTATATCATTATCATGAAACAGGATATGAGATGCCTTATAGTGTCATCATAAGAGATTTTTTGGTAACACTTTATTTTGATGGTCCATTTGAATATTAGTAGACTGTCTGCTTAATAACTGCTGATACTGCTCCTTCAACAGACTAAGAAACTTTGCAAGTACATGTCAACTTACACTAAACCCAACCCCAACCTAACAGTCTACTTATAATCTAATGAGAATTAGATTAGATGCAATGTAACCTAAATTCAACAAACGGACCATCAAAATAATGTGTGACCGATTTATTTATTTATTTTTTAAATCGCAGCCACAGGTTATTATTGTATTTTTAAAAAAATTTCATGTAATAACAAAGATGAATCGTTCAGACCAACCATTACTGTAGTTTTCAATATAAATTGGTCTTTTACAAAAATTTTATTTATCCAAAGATCACTTATGCCCCATTCACATGGGGCGTCAGCATCAATGCTTCCCATTTACTTTGAATGGGTGACGTCACGCATTACCGTACTGAATTGTGGGTTCGCCGGCGCTGCTTCAGTGGCATTGCTCGCTGCAAAAGTTGGAAGCGCCAGCCAATCAGATCGCTTCATGCAAATACCCCCAGCTCAGACAGTAGCCAACTGCAAACTAATTTAATTGGCCGACGCTACTATGACGATCGCGTCAGCCCCAACCTCAGACATGTCTCTGTCAAACGCTGAAGCCCCGTGTGAATGCACGGTTATAATATACTGAAGTGGTACTTGATGCTCAGAAAAATTGTCTTAATATTTTGCTGCTTGTTCAAATTACTTATTTAAAATGAGAAATTTGTGAAAACAATTATATCAATTTGTGTTGAGGCAACATAAAGAATTTGTGTGAAAGCCAGAATTATTTACAGTGTATTATCAACATTAAAAATGCTTAATTTTTATTTATTTTTTTTAATAAAAAATGGTTACACTTAGTTTTTCTGATTATTCAATCTATATGAAGTTGCAAACATACCAATGTATTTGCAACAGAAATATTTTGTAACGTCATAAGCATATTTTTTTACTTCCCAATTAAATGCATCCTTGCCGAGTTAATAAGTAAATAAAAATAAAGAAATAAAAAAGAAAAGAAATAAAGAAATAAAAAAGAAATAAAAATAAACTAATAAAAATAAATAAATAAATAAATGTCACCTGTGACTCCTAATTAATTAATTTATTTTTATTCAGGTTTAATTAATTGTAATTTAGACTGAAAATCTTAATCTGATTGTCTGTTTTTAATTTCCTCTCGTCTCGACTCCCTCCATAAGTGTTTATTTTCAGCTCTGGGTTCACCTCCAAGGATAAATAAAGGCAGGGATAAATATAGTAAGGCCCCACCTAATTGGTAAAATTTAAATAAACAACCAATACAAACAATAAATGTGATTTATCATATGTCTGCAATACATTACACATGTACTATTATTGTGATAATGATAATCTTGAGTTAAAACATTAGTTTATTTAAAAATTACGTTTTAACTCAAAGGATTACATTGAAACTTTTCTTATTTTTGTCCCCTAAACTATATGAAACCAACGTCTTTAGTAAAAGTTGTTTTTAAAAGAATTATTTTCTTCATCATGAACTTTCCTTGTCACTAAAAGGATTTAACTTTGCTCTTACAAAAACATAATAACCTGCTGGCCTTGTTGAAGGCCTCCTAATGCACAGTTCTCACATTATTATTATCCCATCAATGCTAAAGAGACAGATCTTCAGAAAAACAGCTTTATCTGAAGGACGTTTTAACGCAGATATGTTTGACTGGTGTCTTCAGAAATCTCAAATTATCTTCCCACGAAGAACCCCAAAAAAATTCCCAGAAGACAAAGGTATCAATCTCTTTTTATCACAACCACAGAAACAAACACTGAGATAAGATGGAGGATTGAGGGGGGAAATGCAAACACTCCCTTGTTGAACAAAAGACGATAGCTGCACAATTGCCACCTTTAAAAATGACCTTTTAAAAAGTCAGTATAGGTTGTTTTCAGATGACGTCATTAATGATGCGCGGAATTCGATTCATTTTTTTCTGTGTAACTATAGTCAACATAAAACATTACAACAACATGACTGAAGTAACAATCTCTTTATAAGTAACTTGAAAAACCATCTGGTTGAGGAACATGTATTTTTAATGGCCATACATAAATTGGTCAACAAGGTGTAGCCTATTACATTCCTACAGACAAATTCCTGCTTGACGTTTTAGAAAATATTTGTGCGTAGCTACACCACCCAGTATATATCAAAAATCACTGTGAACAACAAAAAACCCCACAGAAACCTGTTACATATCTATATTTAAATGTCTATCTTATATTTAACTGAATCATATAACAGCCTATAGCTGAAATGTTGAAAATTGCTCAACTTATTTTTATAAAACATTTGTCAAAATGTATTGATATTTATTTGGAGTAAAAACAATACAGACATTTAAGAATCCATATTTATTTTATTTATTCGTTCATTTTACTTGTCTATTGGTGCATATCTGGGTTATGATTTAATTTATAGCTACAATACCCTGGACAGCTGCTGTGCCACTCCGTAAAGCTTTCAATCTAAAGTCCAAATTAAAGAAAGATTTGACTTTCTGCGGTGACAGCCGACATTCACAACACGCCGTAACTGTCCTTTAGGTGGTGTGCAGGTATAAAATACAAAACCAGACGCCTGGGCTTTGAATTAGGTGCAATTATTTCCTCGTTGTTCAAAGAGTCTGCAAGTTCGTGTCCCATGGATATATTATTGCAAGTAGCTGGTAAAGTTCTCACCCAGATCAGAGCGATCTGTGCTACTGAATACAGCGCAGCATGCAATAAACTCACGCTCAGTCAGGCTATGTCAATCAAATTAATTAAGCTCTAGCCCCCACGAATAAAACTTTTAGCCTATTTTATTATTTTGTGTAATGTATATAGTGTAATCAGGGCCGGAGCAAGCTGAACTGGCGCTCTAGTCTAGGCGAACGCCCTCAACCCGAAAGTGAAATAGAAACTTACAGGTTTGCAGATGAAAGTGAGGAATGGGAGGGACAGGGTGTCGCGGATGAAAGTGAGGACCGGGGGGTTCTCGCTCACTATTCTGCCACCTAGGTCGCCTCTATGGACGCGCCGGCCCTGAGTGTAAAGCTGGATTTATACTTTCGCCTGGAATCGCATCGCGCGCCTCCGCCGACTGCGCGTACACCTTGCAACTGAGCCAGCTGTGGTAGCTCATCAACAGAGTTGCGACGTCAACATACAGAATCAGCAGAATTCAGCACGGTTGTCTAACAGTGTAGAACGGTTTGGCACGATAGTGGAAAAGCTTCTTTAATATTTTTATAAAAAAATTTTAAATAATTTGTGATACCTCGATTTTATAAAAAATGTAATCGTCTTAAAACGTAAATTCTAATTAATCTAAAGAAATCAAAAAAATAAAATCGCACAGCCCTAAATGTAGACTATGCTTTCATCTGTTATCTCGTGATGTCTGGAAGATATCCACATTGGGAAAAAAAATAGTAATTGATAATAAACATGTTTTTGAACCACATTGTAAAGTGTATAACGTGTACAACTCTTTGTTAATGAATGCTACAGAATACTGTAGTATAGTAAACTGATTAACTGTAATAATTACTGTAGCGTTAGTGTAAACAGCGGTGCATTGTAATGGTGTATAATTATAGTGTAGAAAACTGAAGCCTATATCATTTGTTTATTACTACAGTTGTGTCATACCACAGCAACAATATAATTACTACGACCGTTTAATTCTATTAATTATCTATAGTATACTTCTAAACACTATAGCATTTACTATAGTATTTTTTTCATGTAATGTCATTATACAGAATGTACCGCATCCATGACAGGCAAATATATTTTAGTTCATACGGTATCATGAAAATATGGACTTTCCTTTATGTCTCCCATTCAGTTTTTTAGGGCGTACTCACACTATGTACAGTTGCCTTGAACCGGGCCGAAGCACGCTTGTCCCCCTTCCCGTCTCCCCCGGCGGCCCGCACTCACATTACATTCGGACCTGAACACGCTTACGTCATCCATGATGCGCTGTTCAGTTTAAGAAGCACTCTCGCTCAGCACAGTGGAGATTTCTTTAGTTAATCGTTTTAGTCGTTTGGGGTGCAGTGACATGCAGTCAAATATTTCGCCGAACAAATCAGCCACTTTTGATGCTCATAAACAATCATAAAGTCCTCGTGCTGCAGGAATTAGGAGGTTTGCTGAAGGCGCAGCTGTGGTGCAGTGAGGGGTTTGCGTCTTTAATAATCTACAACAGTTTGCGTTCATTAAACAGTACGAATGATTAATTAATCCATATGAAACAGTCCCTAAAAAGTCACGTCTCATCTTCAGTTTCGGGCTTAGGCGCGCTTTGCACTCACACTACAAGCTTACCGCGTCAAAGCCCAAGTGAACCGCGCTCTGGCACACCTCTTCCAACCGGGCCAGCCCACTGAACCGTACCTGAGCCCGATTCAGAGCACTCACGCTACTCAAACGATCCGGGAAACGGGCCTGGACACAGTTCGGATAGCATAGTGTGAGTACAGCCATACTTCCTGCCAACAGGAGGAAGTAAACAGGAGGAAACTGCCCACCAATCGGCTTTCAGCTACTACGGCCCCTGCTGCTGGAATCAGCTTCCAGATGTGCTCCAACATCAGGCACATTCAAATCAAGACTGAAAACACATCTGTTTAGCTGTGCCTTTACTGAATTAGCACTGTGCTACGTCCGACAGATCGCACAATTGTGTCTTTTTCTTTTTTCATTCTTTTATAACCCGTTTAAACACATTTTATGTGTTTTTATCTGTTTTTAATCATTTTTATTATTTGTTTTTATTTTCTTATACTTGTCTCTTTTATTCCTGTTTATGTAAAACATTTTGAATTGCCACTGTATATGAAATGTGCCTTGCCTTGCCTAAAAGTCAGTGTGACACCTGTAAAAAAAAATTAAATGCTGGGTTCCTCACAATTCCTTCATGTTGTCCCAACACAAATCCATTAGGTTAACTTATTTGTTTTTACAAATTTAGGTGGATTGAACATAAAACAATTAAGTTGTCATAAAACAACCTTTAAAAGTTGTGTTGATTCTGCTCATTTTAAATAAGTAGTTTAAACGATCAGGAAAAAAATATATATATATTTTTTGAGTGTACAAATGTACAGCAGTTCTCTTCTAGAGGTAAAAAAAAGTCCATTCACTTCCTGCAGAGATGCCTACTGTGAGCTCTCAGGTTGTTAATCTATAATAAATGCTTCTGTTTTTTTATTTTTAGAATAATCATCCTGAACAGCTAAACTTAGGGTGAAAAATAAACTACATCACACATGGTGTTGTACAGGAAATTCACAAGCAACACACCAAAATAGCAAGAGCAAGCAGTTCCCATAAAGCATAGCATGATGTATGACTTCAAATGAATAGTTTTATATTTCTCAATCCATTGTATATGGATGTGTTGTTCTTCTCTTTCTCTACTAAACTTAGAGCTAAACTTATAATTACAAATAAAAAACAAAACAAAATACTTTTATACCATTGGGATTCATTCATTTATTCATTCATTCATTCATTCATTTTCCTTCAGCTTAGTCCATTATTTATTGCGGCTTAGGAATGAACCGACAACTATTCCGGCATATGTTTTACGCAGCAGATGCCCTTCTAGCCGCAACCCAGTAGTGGAAAACACCTATACATTCTCACACACACTCATGCACTACAGCCAATATAGTTCATCCAATTCATCTATAGCGCATGTCTTTGGACTGTGAGGGAAATCAGAGCACCCGGAGGAAACCCACGCCAACACGGGTAGAACATGCAAACTCCACACAGAAATGCCAGCTGGCACAGCTGGGACTCAAACCAGCGACTTTCTTACTGTGATGCGACAGTTCCACTATTGGGATTCATCTTGTAGTTCATCTTAGGCTGCACAACATATCGCTTTAGCATCAACATTACAATGTGCGAATCTGCAAGAGCCATATCACAGAATTTCAAGCGATTTCAGGAGAATTTAAACTAATTAAACAAACTAAAAAATAATAATAAAGTTTGCCACTTTAACAAAGATTAATTGTGTTTAACTATTTATAGAATGAAGACTACACGCTGTCATTTTACATTTGATTATTGAATCTCTTTACCTAAATACTGTTATACTCCACTGAAAACATTAAAGCGCTGTTTATTGATGTCCCATTGTTTTTATCTGTGCTACATTTACCTTTATTTTGCATATTTTGGTATATTTTATGCAGACGCACTTCCCAACAAAATCATCCTCAATGTAAAATTACGAATTCTTTCTTAATTGTGAAATTGTATTTATATCTCAATATATATTGCAGAAAAACGAAATATTGCTATATCAGTTTTTTCCAATATCATGCAGCCCTATCTTGTAGCCCAGGAGTGTCAAAGTCAATTCTTGGAGGGCCGGTGTTCGGACATTTTATCTTACCCATCAGATTATGCTACCAACACTGTATTTGAATGGTTCTGAGGTTGGAGTTAGGGATTGGGTAGGTTCGGACGATATTACAGCTTCATATCACACTAATCCACATTCTAAATTACAGTGGTAGCAAAATCTGATGGGTAGCATTATCAGAATTACGTCATCAGAATTTGCTACCTACTTTTTGAATGGGACGTAGGACAATCTGACAAGGTAGGACAAATCGACAGAACACCGGAGCCCTGCAGAGTTTAGTTTCAGCCCTGCTTCAACACACCTATCTGTAGGTATCAAACAAGCCTGAAGGACTCAATTCGTTTGATTAGGTGTGTTTAATTAGGCTTGGAACTAAACCGTGCAGAGCTCCGGCCCTCCAGGAGCTGGCTTTGACGCATGTGTTTTAGCCTGTTGGCTTGTAACGCTTTAACAAAGTCTCAAATCAGCATTGTTTGGAAAAGTGCATGCACTAAGCAAACAACCAAGCAAAAAAAAGCTGTCATCTTGGGCGTTTATAACTGTTGACAAATCAATCTTTCTAGAAACATTGAACATATGACAGTCTTCTGTAATTAAGAAAGGAACCACTTAGACAAATCTAGCGAAACCTAGTTACTACAAAATAACAATTACTACTAACAAAGACTACAGCAAAAGACAAATAATAGTGAAATTAAGTAAACACATGCTCATTATTTATTCATCAAATCCAAATAAAGATCTTACATAAAAATAAAAAAACAATAATTATATTAGCAAATTTAAATAAAATAACAAATTAAAATTAAACCACTTGCTGGATACAAAGTAGTGTTGTCAAAGATATTTTGTTGGGTACCAATCGGTACTAAAATAAAAATAGACAAATTATAAAAAAACATACATTTCCTGCAAATTTTCCTATGCTCAACAGAAATGACTGTGATTGGCAGTATAAGTCATCAGTTCACCACTCTTCACTGCTGTTACCAAATGCAAATACACATTGGGGGGCATAAAGCGTTTCAAAGCCGCGTAGATCAGTTGATCCATCAGCGGATCGCTTGTATGTCAGCTCATAGACAGACCAGCCGATCTTCGCAGCTTTAAAACACTCCAATGTCCTTGTATCTGTGTTTGCACTCGGTAAACATCGGTAAAGAGAGGTGAACGGATGAGCTTCACGTCCAATCAGTCATTTCTGTTGAGCATTTGAACACAAGGGCCAATTAGTGGCTTTTAAGAATGCACTCAACGTTTCTCATACATTAGCAGTAAATTTACATTTTTTAAAATTTCATTACCGATTGGTACCGAACTCGATACTTTTGACAACACTAATACCAAGTACTAGTAGAGTTTACTGTACTCTTCACAGAGTTGTCTACATTAGTGTTGTCACAAAAATTGAATTTCTAACTTTGGTATGATACCCTGAAAAATACCGATAATCTGTACCATTTTCGATACTGCAAGTGTGAGCAAGTCCCCCATCCCCCCCCCACACACACACAAAATAAATACTATACAATTAAAAAAATATAGACAATAAAGGCTATAATATGAGAATGAGGCAGGTCTATATGTGCCGATAAACCATATTATATCGACCCACGCTAAAATTTAGTCAATAACAAGAATAAGCTCTGGACTTTTTTACTCTATGTTGATCTAAGAGCCAATCATCAAGCAGAAATGTGCAACAATGGCAATCTAAAAGTGTTTTAATATTGGAGATGTACCAAATTTTTGGCCACCGAAAATTTATCGGACGAAAATGTTATGCCATTTAATGGAAGCTCTAATTTTTGTGGCTTCAGTCATTGTTGGGATACTCTTTAAAATCTGGAAGAATTAACAACTTATATCGGAATATATATCATAATCGTTCAATAGTAAAATAATTATTGAGATTGCATTTTTGCCATATCGCCCAGCCTTAGGTAGCACACTAAAATCTTTTAGATTGTAACATTCAAAATGCAATAAAGTTAAATTAAATATACCAGGTAAGACATTCATTAATTGTTCATTAATCGTAATCAAGTAAAAAAAAAATATTAATCGAGATTTAGATTTTAGGCCAAATCGCCCAGCCCTACTAAATAACTAGTAAAACCTAAATCAGCGCAATCTTAAATAGCCTTCTTATTTTCTGATCAAAACAAAATTATTAATCAATGTTGTAATACTGCGATATTGACAATCCAACCACAGAGAAACGAAAGCAACCACAGAAAACCGCAGTGATCCCTATTTCCAATGATTTTCTTTTTTCACTTTTTTATTGTGTACTGAATGTTAAATACTGTCAATTAACAATGAAAATGCCTACAAGCGTGTTTCGAGTGCGATAAGTTAAGCCTAAAACGTTATTTCTCCACAATTTCAATGATACGAGGCAAAGAGGTAGGTAGGCGGCTCTTGGTTTAAGTGCACAGGAAGGAAAAGCCCACGTTTCCTCCCTAGAGAAGAGTCCGAGTATCATGAGAGACGCTCCACCCTACAAACTGGAGGAAACTGCAGGAAGATACAGAAGCGCTCTTGGACAATTTGCTAGACATAATCAGGTCTGCTGAGGCACAGAACTTTTTTTAAACGGGGCTGCCAAGCGTCTTGGCATGGATAAATGAAATGAGAATTCATTCCGTTCTGGCCCTGAAGAACAGTCTGTGATATGTGCCCGGTAAAAAACAAAACAAAAAAAAAACACGAGGTTGAGCTTGCACTGAGTTCATCTCTCCGTGTTGAAGAACAAGTCAAAACACTCTCCTCTTCCAGAGCAGAATGTGGAGATTTGTTTGGATTTCCTGTAGTGCTGACAGCCCAGCTCACGACACTGATACATATCCTGAGGGAAATGTACTCGGAATACCAGGTGGAAAAAAACGTGAGGAATGTCCCTTATTAACACGGCATAACTCTTGTGAGGACGTTCGCTCGCGTTTCGCTCTCCTGACAGGAAGAGATAAAGGGATCTGACACATGCAAGAGATTGTGTTTGTGGCTACAGTTGCATTCCATTATTTAGTTCCATAGTTCAATGAGTTTACTAGCTAGTTCTATAATAAATCTTATATTTTTGGTGTTTATATTTGTAATAAAACTTCTTTTTTAATAGCTCTCAACCTGTTATTTCTGTTATATGTTAAAATAACTAATGCATAAGGTGGAAATAACAATGAATAATGACTTTAGAGAAATGATCATGTTGTTCATTTCTAGCAAGTCATGACTTTACCAAGTACGATGCGATCCTGGATTAAAATCTATGTTGATTAGTGAATTATTCATTCGAGTAACACTGGAATTTATTAATCTGCATTTAAGATTCTGTTTGAGGCCAATTCACACCAAACCAACAAACTCCTCGCAAACATTCTGTAGGTTGTTAGATTTAGAGCGCTGGGAAACATACTGTCATTTTCACACCAGCCAAACAAACACTAAAAGGGTGACAATGACTCAAGCAATTTTGTATTGGCTAAGGTATTATGTCATCATTTACTCAAGCGTGTAGGACTTTTTTTCCCAGATGTCTCTTGCACAACGAAAGAAAATGAGAACAGATCCAGAATTCACATCATTTTTAAAAAGAGGTGTTCACACTTGTATTTTGTTTTTTTATTTAATTATTAATTATTAATTTAGTGCTGGTTTGCTTGGTCTTCGCACTGCCATTTTTAAGCCCAAACCTAAAGACATATAATGATATACATCTCAAAATAGATATTATCGACAAACAATTAGTTGACTATATGAACATATCATGGCATCCGCTTTATTTTCACATCAGACGGCCACTGTAGTTGTCCATACGTCGGGTTTGATTCACTTCAATTGATTTTCAGCCAAACAGAAAAGCTTGTTATGCTGCTTGATGTTGCAAATAGTTTTTTTATGCTACTTTAAACTTACTTTTGGAAATAAACACCTAGCTGGTAGCACAAGGAGTTTCATCGTTCACTGCCGTTTGTCATTCCTAGTCATTTAACCATATTAAGGCAAATGAATCAGAAGTTTAACACAAGCAATGTATTGCAATGTAAGACAGATAAAGCAATCAAAATAATGCCAGGAATTACTCTGATGCACATAAATGAAAATCTGTGGCAAGAATCTTTTGTACGCATGTGCTGAACTGTAATGGTCAATATCACAACCATAAGAGGCCAAATTTGGCTTGTCTTTTTCTTGGTAATATCCTGTGATACAGCTTCTTTTTTAGTTCATTTAAATGTTTTTATTTCATATTGTGTTCATTGTCAGTGGAATTGCATGATCAGTAGGAAAACCAATTAATTATCGAGATTCTTCATTCAACAATCCTTAAATGATTCTCAAAAGCTCAGAATCGATTCTTTATTCAAATTACATTGTGATGGTCTCCCCTTCAGATAATCTTACTCTTAATTTTATTAATAAAGGATTGATCTCCATATTATACTAAACTCATGTCCCTGAAAGAATATAACGTGGATAAAATTAAATCTAGATGGGAAGATGAACTGGGTGTAAAACTATCAGAGACTTTTTGGGAGGAGGCACTCAGAAATGTTCATGCATCATCATCATCTGTTAGGTTAGGGCTCATACAATTCAAAGTGTTACACAGAGTGCATTTAAACAAGGCATGGCTGGCAGGAATGTACCCTGGATTAGATGCATCTTGTAATAGATGTTTACTTTCTCCAGCTGATTTGACACATATGCTTTGGTCTAGCCCTTCTTTTAATAAATATTGGACATTGATATTTAAATCTATCAGTGAGGCCCTAGGGGAGACATTATTGCCCTGTTCCTATTGGAACTCCGAGTGGCACCATGACCATAACTTTATCAGCTACTCAGAAGGGCATTATTGCTTATACATCTTTATTAGCCCGCAGAAGAATCTTATTATGCTGGAAATCCCCCACACCCCCATCTGTGGCAGCCATGTTTGAAGATGTGATGTCTTTTCTAAAACTAGAAAAGATTAAATGCACATTAAGGGGTTCGGTTGACAGGTTTTTTACATACTGGGAACCTATTTTATCATATGTTAAAATTCTGAAAGAATTACCCTGGGGTTAAATATATCTTTTTGTATGCACTTCATGGTGTTTCTCTTTAATGTAATTTTTCCTGCAATTTTTTCTTTCTTTATTTATTAATTTTTCTTCTCCTGTTATTTGTAATTTTTTTGTTTGTTTTTTCTTTCTGTCATCACCACTGTTATGTCACGACATGCATGACTTTTCTTTATTTGACTCTAGATAGTGTTAAGTTGCCTTTGGATGTTCAGCTCTTGGTGTGGGATTTGGGTTAAAACAAAAAAAACTAGAAAGAAGGAAACTGTAATGTTTATTGTATTGTATGAAAACATTTTTTCCCCTCAATAAAAAAATTATAATAAAATTAATTACCTTGTAATGGTACGCTTACAAATACAGACAAACTCCAAATTTGGTAAAAGTTAAAAGTTAGAATGATGTATTTGCACAGCGGAAGAAACCGATTTGAAATTGAATCATGAATCTCAGAATCTGTATCAGATCTTGTCTCTAAAGATTCCCTAAAGATTCTTGAAATTAATGAAGATCATTCATTTGGAAGTAGACTGAGCTCCAACAAGAGAAATTCTATTTGTAAAAATAGTGATAATAGTGATAACACGCTCAAAACAGTGGAGATGATAGTGGACTTTAGGAGAAACCCCCCTGCACTCCCCCCACTCACCATCATGAACAGCACTGTGGCTGCAGTAGAGTCATTCAGGTTCCTGGGCACCACCATTTCTCAGGATCTGAAGTGGGACATTCACATAGACTCCATTGTAAAGAAAGCCCAGCAGAGACTGTACTTCCTTCGTCAGCTGAGGAAGTTCAACCTGCCACAGGAGCTGCTCGTACAGTTCTACTCAGCTGTCATCCAATCCATCCTCTGCACTTCAATCACCGTCTGGATTAGCTCAGCTGCCAAAACCAACCTCCGTAGACTACAGCGAATAGTCCGGACTGCTGAACGAATCACTGCCACTACCCTTCCCACACTTCAAGAACTGTACTCTTCCAGAGTGAGTAAAAGGGCTTGTAAAATCACTCTGGACGCCTCACACCCAGCACACTACCTGTTCGAACTGTTACCGTCTGGTTGGCGCTACAGAGCACCAAGCACAAAAACAGCCAGACACAGGAAAAGTTTCTTTCCTCAGGCCATCTACCTCATGAACAGTAAAATATTCTCCTACTGTGCAATAAACGTGCAATACTTTCTCATACGCACTTGTACACAGCACCTTATAACCTGTATATTTACAACATATCTGTACATACAACTCAACATCCAGATTTTTTGACTAACTGCATCTCTGTTTAATGCTTATTGCCTTTTCTTTCTTGTATTTAATTTTGTGTTGTCACTCGTCACTTTATGTACAATGAAAGCTTCTGTTGCCAAAACAAATTCCTTGTGTGTGTGAAGCCCACTTGGCAATAAAACTGATTCTGATTCTGATATTTGGATGCATGGTGCCGCTACACTTCATACGAAATATCAAAAGAAATTACAAAATTGACAACAAAATCTGGTCAATTGGTTATTTTAGAGTTTTTCACACCAGCATGGGGAGAACGTGCAAACTCCGCACAGAAACGTCTGCTGGTTTTGTTAATGGCCAGAACTAAAGACGTTCTTGCTGTGAGGCAACAGTGCTAACCACTGGGCCACCGTGCCACCCATCTAGAAAAGGAGGAGTAGGGGTGGAAGGGGGGCATTCTTCAAAACGAAGATGTCTGTGGTATGAAACCTAGGGCTCTTATAGTGGCCTAGGAATCGTCTGATTGGTGAATAATCAATTGGATAATGTGGGGCAGCTGCAAGCAATCATAAGCACGTGATCCTCTCGAAATTCGTTTATAAATAAAATCCACAAGTTTTGATTTCATTTGTACTTTAATGTGGCATTTTAGAAAGCCCATCCCGATTTTTAAAATGAACCATTTGATTCACTTCCAACAGTACGAATGCACTGTCAATGAGCACATAATGACTGAATTTGCATCTCTGGTTGACTAGCCCTTTAAAGGAGTTCAAAGCGTGTGTCCTGCGTGTCATTTCGTTCAGCCAAAGAACAGATGGAAGTCAAGGCCAAAGAGGCAGTGTTGTAATTACAGGCTTCTGATGGCTCTTTAATCTGTTATAGCCAATGGGGTAGTAATCGCTGTGTCTGATCACAGGAAGGGGCATTCAGAGCTCTCCCACCCAAGTGCATGCTGGTACAACATCGCCAGGGTGAAGGGACAGCTGAGGATCTCCACCAAGGAAAAAAAATAATGAGTATTTGTGGGATTTACTGATGTGGCTTTGCTAGAGGATACCGGCGAGGAAAGGATTATGGTCTCGCAGGGTAATCTAGGTACTGGCATGAGCAATGCTAACGCCACTTTCCAGGACATATGTTAACTGAAGCTGAGCATGCAGTGGTAAAGTCTCGTCTCTCCCAGTCTAACTGTGCTAGCCTTTGACCTCGATTCGAGTAAACAGAGACATCTGGGAGGTTATTGTGTCCATTTCCATGGCAATGCACAGTGACATCCAGGCACAATCTATAAAGTAGCTAGATGTTTAAGCCACATTTAAATGCATGAAGAGTCTCAACTAAAGGTGGTAAAAACAAATGCAACACACAGGCTTAAATAGAAGAATCTTCCTTTATCGACATTTCTGTAAAACATGAAATTAAATTAAAAGAAGAGGAGGGAAAACACCAATTGAAAACTTTATTGCTTTTCATGCTAATTATTAGCGTTACTGCGACCAATATGACAATTTGATTCTTATTTTCATGGGTTTGGTATTGATTAGTTATCACTGTACGATCAGACCTTTCAGTAAATCAGTCGTGCAATAAATTGGGATTCATTCCAATTATGGCTCGTTTCCACTGACTGGTACAGTACGGGTCGGTACGGGTCACCTTTATCAGGCTTGCGTTTCCACTGCTAAAAGGGTACCATTGGTACTCTTTTGGTGGGTGTGGTGTACGACAGAAAGTTGCAGTCAACGTTATTTTCGCTCGATAAAATGTCTACAGTAAAGCTCTACGGGTCGCTCACATATCATATGAGAAGCACTTCTCACAAAAGAGATGCTTTACACACATAAATACTTCTGTATAAATGTTCATTACTAACTTTTCTATGAACATGAGTTGATTATAACTGCAGATCAATGACAGTGCGAAATAGCCTACTGTAACGTCTGCAATTATATAAAATAAATAAATAAATGAACATATATGAACACATACAGACCCTTACAGTCTCCGATATGTTACCACTTACAGAAAAACTACACACAGCATACATTTAGGTTCAAAACAGCAGGAAATAGAGATCAGTCAGAGCAAACCTCTCATGATTAAATGTGTCTGTAATCTTCAGCAGCACGTGTGGCCTCTTGTTAGAAAGTAATTCCATCATTCTGAGTTCATAATAGTCTAAAAGGTGATGGTTAAACATGGCAGTTTGTTCATGTTTGCTGTAATAATAATGTGCTCCTTTTTTTCCGGCTTCTCCTTTTGTTTTTTGGCGCGTCACTCTCGCGTTTGTCAGTTTCTGACAGGATCAGGTGTCAAAAGCACGTCAATAATCAAGCGCACGTTATTATCATCAGCTCAAGAAGTTTGTTATTTCAAATAAAGAAACGCGACGAGTGCAAGCTAAAAAAAATGCTCGTGCTTCAGTCTGGCTCGTAAAAAACTCGGGCACAGGGTAAAATCTGCTCTTTTTTGGCTTTGTGGCTGTTCATCAAGACAACGACAATGTTATTTGAGCCCAGATCGAACAGGGCTCTTTATAATATGTTATAATATGGATATATAGTCTCTCGGCTGTGTATGAAAACATGGCGGCTCCTTTGTTTTCATTCTGGCTTGTTGCGTGAGCTCGTGACGTATCTCTTTAAACCAATAGTGTTCAGCTGCGTGTCTAGCTCCGCCTTTGGGACCCTTTTGGTACCCTTTCTTGTGTTTGGTACCCTTTCTAAAGGGTGCAGAAAAAGTGGCACGGTACGGTTCGGTTCGGTACGCCTTTTGACAGTGGAAACGGCCATAAAAGCGTACCGACCCGTACCGTACCAGTCAGTGGAAACGAGCCCCTAGGGATGCACGATAACAGAAAAAATGACAATCATGATTATTTTGCTCAAAACATTAATCACGATTAATAATGACGATTATTCCTTTGGTTAACTTTTATTATATATGTAATATATATATAATATATTATACATATATATTCTTATTGAGGTGGTGCAGTGGCGCAGTGGGTAGATCTGTCACCTCACAGCAAGAAGGTCGTAGGTTTGAGATTTTGTATTGGAGCAGAAAGAATATTTATATATATATATATATATATCTGGCTAAAGGCTGATTTATACTTCTGTGTCGACTGCACCTGGATGGTCCGCATACCATTTGCCGTAGCTGACGCTGACGCTCACCTCTCAAAAAAAATTTAACTACATGTTGTGATGACGGGCAGCACAAGCTCTGTGATTGGTTGGCTTTGTGATGTGGACGAGTGTGGGCGGGGCCGAGAGTCACGGGAGAGCAGCGAGCCTGTTGGCTTGAGTGTTTAACAAGTGTCGAGTTCCATGGAGGTGCTCAAAATGGAGACTTGTTTTGTGTTTGCTTTATGATTAAAGTTGTTGCACATTCGCTGGTTCCTGCCACTGAATGAGCGTTCGAGCTACTTGTAAAGTAAGGTAGCATTACAGGTATTTCCCGTGTAAGCAAAACACCCATAAAGAAACTCAACAAAGAGAAACATAAAAACACAACTGCTAGCTAGGGCTATGCGATTAATGGAAATCGAATTGCAATCGCGATGATTGATTTGGAATGTAGCGATAAGCTAAATCGCAAGAGGCTATGACAGGAAATTTATATGTAATATTTAATTTCCCCGCCCAGAGCAAATCTGTGACTGTCATCTGTGTGTGATAGTCTAACTAGCCAATTGAGTGAGCACACTTTCATTCTGCCCAATCAGAATTGCGCAAACGAACGAAGCAGAACGCCCACAATAAAACAAACTAAGAGGAAAGCACGGACGAGTGATGGCGTTTGCTGCTTCAGAAGCATTCATAGACTAATTAATATCAACAAAAAAACAGGACATCGGTAATATGGGAATATTTTGGTTTCAAAGTCAGACACTGAATAAAAACAGGTTATTTGTAAGAGCTGTCATAGAACTGTTGCCACAGCAAGAAAAAACAACCTGCACCTACAAAAGCACCACAGGCATATGAGGAGTGTCTTGCAAAAAAGTCAACCGAAAGTTTTGCCAGTGACACTCAATCTAGTAGTAAGCAACAGCAAGTACAATTTCAGAGTTGTTTTAGCCATGTTAGTTTCCTGAGTGTTCTGTATTTTTATGATTGATTTTGTTTTGTTTTTATAATAAGCTTCACTATCTCTCTTATTTGAGTTCAACTTGTTTACCGAAAGGTAGGGTCATTTTATATGCGTTTACTGTTTGCTCTACAGAAAATGGGTGTTATATTTTTAAATATTTAAAAATAAATTTGAATAAATGTTTAAGTTAATCTCTATTCAGTTCCTGTTTTAACTAACAGTCACTGCATTTTAGCAGTAACAAGCTACGACTGCAAGCTTGACTATAACATTAAAATCACAAATCAAATCGGAATCGCAATATCGGTCAAAAATAAATAAATTAAATTAAATTAAATTTGCAGTTAGATATTGTTCCCAAATCGCACAGCCCTGCTGCCAGCTAGCGCTTCGGAAGTGTTATTGCAGAGCAGCACAAACAAAACACAAAAGTATAAATGCACGACTACGCGCAAGGCATGCGACGTGGGCTATGGCGAACACTCGACACAGAAGTATAATTCAGCCTTAATTTAATAAACTAAAATTGAAGAGTTCAGATGCAAAAGCATGTAAAGCTCTCCTAAACTTAGCATCTTGTGCGAATGTTTAATAGTTTCACTTTTATGATGATGAATAGGCCATGTTCGTTGCGTTTAAAGTGAAATATCTAACATAAACAAAGCTGAGAAGCTGAGAAAATGCTCCTTTTTTTTAGCCCTTAGCAAGGATTTTGCATCGGATCTCTTTAAATAATTTGGAGTAATGTCCGACTTTACATGAAGCAAGTTAGTGAACTTAAATGTCATATAGTGAAAAAATTTGAAGAGGAAGGTATCAAAAGCCCAGCAAAAGTAAAAGCCAGGATGAAAAGGACAGCAATGCTCTGGATGGCACCACCCTCACCCAGACTCACTGACTCATGCAAAGAGAAACAAGCCGCAACTATGAAGGCCACAAGACAAACAGCCAGATTAGAGAAGCTTAGATACACATAACCTCAGTCTGCTGGACCTACAGTGTTACAGCAGAGTTTGATTTCCCCTCAAAGTAATCGATAAACTCAATGGCCAATGTAGACATGCATAAAACAAATCCAGGTCACAATCTATTCCACAACTTGACTTTCACACATCCGAAACTAACCATTTTCTAACTAACCAATGAATCAGCTTTTATTATTTCAGCATTTAAAAGGATGATTCAATTACTCAATTAACAAAGGGTTAGTTTACCCATTTTTATTTCTCAGTGTTTCCTCTAAAATTTTATAAGGGGGCGCCCCGCCGCCCTCCCAACGGCTGTACCCGCCCCCCCTTGAAGTCATGTTAATTGTATTATCTATATAGCACCAGATCACAACTTTTTTTAATAAACAAGCTAAATAGCATATGTAATATCTTATTTACACAACAGCGTGTCATTTCTGTTCTGCGCTCGCGTCACTGCAGCTAAAATATATACAGATGCAGACATCCCAAGTCTCCTGGAAGTTCCGGGTGTCTCCCGCAAATGACTCTCGGATGCCCGCAAACGAATGAGAATCTCCCGGAAATCTCGCGTCTCCCGCCCGGTCCTCAAATACATCCCGCATCCCTCCCCGCTCTTCAGATGCGTCGTGCACATCCCATTCTGTGATGTTTGATGCAAGCGGAGCCATCTCCTCTATCTAGTGTCTAGTTATGATCTCTCCTGGAGGTTCTGCATGTCTTCCGCAAATTCATACCGGCTTCGTGATCCCCCAAAATGAATTAAAATACCCGGAAATCATACCCGGAAATCAACACTGATCAACCATCAGTGAATGAGCAAGTGAACAGATCGCAAGAGCCACAGTATTGGTCTAAACATTACATTTGATAGGTTAAATGAATAGAGCAATATTGGAATGGTCCTGCATGTATTTAGGCCTTTTTTACATATAACATCTGAAAGTTCTGTTTTTGACAATATTACAAGTTCATTAAAAGCTGGCTGGAATTATTAGATAAAACTTTTTTAACATATTTAATAATATAACTTCTTGTAATACACTCATTGCTATAAGTAGTAGTTTATGGGCCTGTTTTCTTTTAGTAAACAAGTATTAGATTTATAGATGTGCATTTTAACTCATTTTCATCTTTCCTCATTTGCAATGTTTCCAAATTGCATTGTTCGTAATTTTTCTGTGGCGGTTCATTCCACTGTGGTGACCCCTGATAAATTAGGCACTAAGCTAAAGTAAAATGAATGGATTAATTATTTTCTGTAAAGCTGCTTCTGGCCATGACATGTTCACATCTAAAAAATTTTAAGAGACATGTTCAATAAATGTCTTAATAAATGGGCCAGACATTTCTGATTTTCCATATCGAGAGGCTCAGGAAATGTTCTTCCAGAAGCCCATTAAGATTGCAGAGACAAAAGCTGCACAGTTTGTCAATAAAAAAGATATAAAATAAATGTTAATTCATATTTTACAAATGATTGTACAGTTCAAAAACTTGTTCAGTTATTTACTGCTGTCATTAAAAAGCCATGACTCCTTGTGTCAGTGTGTCTGAACAGCCACGCTGCGTTGGGCCGCGTCGTGCCGCAGCCCCAATCCCCCCCGTCCAAAACTGTAAACCTAGGGGAAACACTGTTTCTATTAATAATTACTCACCTTCAAGCCGTTCCAATTCCCTGAGAGCTTCGTTCATCTTCACAACACAAATAAAGAGATTTTAGATTAAATCCAAGAGGGGCGCATTTACTACTAAAAGACAAGGAGAACAAAGTCTTATTTACAGCTTTTTTGCTGTGCAAAAGTGTTCTTGGAGCTTCGTATGATTGCCATTGAACCACTTAAATCACATGGCATGTTTTGATGATGTTTTTGGTTGCTTTCGTTAACTTTGAATGTCTCAGAACCACTGCTGTCTATAGAAAATTAGCAATATCGTAAATTGTGTTCTGAAGAATGTGTCAAAGGATTGGAAAGACATCACTTAGAATTAATGAGTAATTAATAACATATATTTTCTGTGTGTGTGTGTGTGTGTGTGTGTGTGTGTGTGTGTGTGTGTGTGT
>CAIGQZ010035013.1:10326672-10352189 GCA_903798205.1 Danio tinwini | reverse complement strand
GACAGTAAATAATATTTGACTAGATATTTTTCAAGACACTTCTATACAGCTTAAAGTGACATTTAAAGGCTTAACTAGGTTAATTAGGTTAACTAGGCAGGTTAGGGTGATTAGGCAAGTAATTGTATAATGATGGTTTGTTCTGTAGACTATGGAAAAAATAAATAGCTTAAAGGGGTTAATAATTTTGACCTTAAAATGGGTTTTAAAAATTAAAAACTGCTTTTATTCTAGCCAAAATAAAACAAATAAGACTTTCTCCAGAAGAAAAAAATATTATCAGACATACTGTGAAAATTTCCTTGTCTGTTAAACATAATTTGGGAAATATAAAAAAAATAATAATAATTCAAAGGGGGTTCAATAATTCTGATTGCAACTGTATATCGATATACAGAATTTTTTTCTATTTGATTATCTGCTTCACTTTGTTTTGTCCTTCTTGTTGAGCCAGGTGGCTTGGGTTTATTAATGCACCCTTGTCAGATGGCAACCTGTCCTCAGAGGTTACTGCGACACCATGTCTTGCATTCCAAAAGAGAAACAGTTGCTGGCCAAACATGCAAATTGGGCTCTGGGGTATTATAAACACATTATACAAAAACATTAGAGACTTAACATAATAGATGGAAACAAAGACAGTGAAACTAAAGCTAAGATGTCTCAACTGAACAGCTATAATAATAAATACAAACCTTGTTATCATTTAACCCATATTAATGTCATTTCAAATAGTTATTTTTCATTCATTCATTTTCTTTTCGGCTTAGTCCCTTTATTAATAAAAGGTCGACATAGCGGAATGAACCACCAACGTATCCAGCATATGTTTTACGCAGTGGATGCCCTTCCAACTGCAACCCATCACTGGAAAACACCCATACACTCCCATTTACACACACACGCACACTACGGACAATTTAGCCAACCCAATTCACCTATAGCCCATGTCTTTGGACTTGTGGGGGGAAACTGGAGCACCCGGAAGAAACCAACGCGAACACAGGGAGAGCATGCAATCTCCACACGGGAATGCCAACTGACCCAGCCGACCCAGGCTCGAACCAGCGACCTTCTTGCTGTGAGGCGACATCGCTACTCACTGCGCCACCCTCAAATATTTATATCCTTGTTTTTTTTAAGAATGCTAAAAGAGAAGTTTAGCAGAGTGTCCAGGCTGCTCATTCCCAGCCATATGGACAGATTTATATACAGCTGAAGTCTAAATTATTAGCCCTCCTATAATTAAAAAAGTGACATTAAGATTTTACTCAAGACATTTTTAAACAATAGTTTATTAAAATTTGAGCAACTAATAAATATTTAATAACCTTTGCCGTGATGGCAGAACATAATATGTATAATTAATTAGCAAATATATTTAATTAATTTGCAAGATACTAGTATTCAATAGGGTTGTCAAAATTTATTGTTTCTTCAGTGCACCGCAATGCAGACGTGGACAATTCGGTATCGGTTCAGTAAAAGATCCTAACCGATTATTACGTACTGACGTAATTTATCTCATATGCGCTATATTGCGTTGGCGAGGGAGGAGAGAAGTACAGCAAAGCCCATATTTCACTATATGGAGAAACTGAAGTAAACTGCATTTCTCTCTCTCTCTCACTGTGGATCTTTGACCTGTTGGCGTGAGGTAACTGTTCCTCTCCTTTCAGCTGTTACAGCGATACTACTATATACAGACACGAGCGCGTGTCTGCAGAGTGAGTTTTCTCCTACGCGTCTATCATGGATCAGCTGTGATCGCCGATCACATTTATCAGTGCCACTCATTGGTAAACAGCGCCAGAGCATTAGAGCCAATCGTAGCCCTTTCTGTTGAACTTGTGACCAATCATAGGGTTGTAGGAACTCGCTCTACAAGGCTCAGAAAGCGAGCAGGATATTTACATTTGCTTATTTGCTATAAATGCTCAAGTTGTTCTGTACATGTACTTGAGTTTTGAAGGTACAGTTGATATATCTGACAGTTTGTATTAAAGGACGAATTATATTACAAATAATATATAAATATATTTATTAATGATAAATTAATACAAGAATTGTGCTGTGAAGTACAATATAAAACTGTGTATGTAAAGCATCGTCAATGCACATTGATATCGAATTGAACTGAATCGGTGGCATGATAATCATAACCGAACCTAACCGTGAGACCAGTGTAGCTTCACACCTCTAGTATTCAACTTAAAGTGCAATTTAAAGACTTTATTAGGTTAATTATGTTAACTAGGCAAGTTCGGCCAATTAGGCAAGTCATTGGATAACAATGGTTTGTTTTGTAGACAATGAAAAAAATACAGATTTCTTAAGAGGGTTAATAATATTGACCTTAAAAACATTTTTAAAACATTTAAAAACTGCTTGTATTCCAGTCTTCACCAAATATCACCATTTATAGGCATTCACTTGGCATTTCTAACTCCACCAGACAAACCAAAATATTTAATTTCATTGTATAGAAAGTTATAAAACCATTGCGCCAAAGTTCTTCTTCCGTGTTTAGTGACTTAAAAAAAATCATAAAGATTTAAACACAGCAAAATTGTGAGTAAATCAACTACTCCTTTGACACATTCTTTGCATTCTGGGTAAAACCTAAGGTCTCTGGATGTCGTCGATGATTAAATCCAGACAGAGAAAGATCAACATTTTCTCATGCAGGCTAGAAACAGCAGTGTGACGGGACCCATCCTGCCCTCAGAGGAGACGATCGACTTCACAACACTCCTTACATGCTTCACATGCCTCTCTCTTACACACACACACAAACAGATGTTGGTTTTGGTGGTTCATGAGGACTTATCTATACTGGGGCTGCACGATACTGGAAAAAATAAGCAATATGTGATTTTGTTGTTGAGTATTGCGATAAAGATATTTTTTGCGATATAACATTTCCCTTAAAAACTGCTATTTATGTCTTTAAATCATTTATGAACTTAACAATATTAAAACAAACGTATAAATGATAATAAAATTGTATCAAGGAGCAAAAATGTAGTCTTTAAAACACTATGAATGAGTGAAAACTTTAGCAGATATTCTGAATCTGAGTGGCTGTTCCTCTCGTCTCGACTTCCACCATGAGTGTTTGTTTTCAGCTCTGGGTTCGCCCTTGAGCTGCTCCAGCCAATATAATAAAGGCCCCATCTGATTGATCAAACTTCAATAAAAAAAAAATCAATACATAAAACAGGTGTAATTTATCACACGTCTGCGATACGTATATTGCATATACTATTATCGCGATAACGATAAATTTGCGCTATATTATGCAGCCCTAATTCATACGCAATTATGTATGTTTTTTTAACGTTTTGAATTACAAGGACACAAGACATTTTCTCATAAACAACCACAACATTGTATTACCTAGGTTACATGTCATACAAATCTGTATCCTCGTGAGTCGTAAAACACCAAAATTACTATACACACACACAAACCTGGTTTACTATCCTTATGTGAACTTCCCATAAACACAATGATTATAGACATAGAACATATGTATAATGTTGTAGCCCGTCTTCTTACCCCAACCCTACCCATTAACCCAACATGACAGAAAACATTCTGAAGTTTTACGCTTTAAAAATTCTTCATTCTGAATGATTTACAATCTTGTTTTCCAAAGGGGACCTCAACTTAGGTCCCCACAGTGACACGTCCCCATTAGTATATTCAGGTTTAAGTCCCCACCATGATATATTAATTTCTCATCTGATAGGTCAAATTTAGATACATAAAATAAATGTCATTTATCACCCGGCTGCAATACGTATATGGCATACACAATTATCGCGATAACGGTATTTTTGCGATTTATTGCACAACCCTAATCCATACCCAATTAAGTATGATTTTTACATTTTGAATTACAAGAACATGTTCTCGTAAACAACCACAAAATTGTAATAACTAGGTTATACCATGTCATTATACCAATTTGTATCATCTTGAATCGTAAAAAAATGCCAAAACACACTTGGTTTACTATCCTTGTGGGCACTTCCCATAGACAATGACTTTTAAACTGTACCAACTATATATATATATTCTGTCTTCTTACCCCTACCCTACCCATTAATCCAACATGACAGAAACCATTCTGAAGTTCTACGCTTTCGAACATTTTTCATTCTCGATGATTTACAACCTTGTTTACCAACTTAAGTCCCCACAGTGACAAGTCCCGATTAGTGCATTGAGGTTTAAGTCCCCACCATGATGTAGTAAGTCATCTGCGATGCGTATATGGCGTATACTATTATTGCGATAACGGTACTTTTGCAATATATTGAGCAGCCATAATCCATACCCAATTAAGTAAGCTTTGAATTACAAGGACACAAAACTTACTCTCATAACCAACATTGTAATACCTAGGTTATAACATGTCATTATACAAATTTGTGTCTCGCGAGTAGTAAAGGGGTACTCGTTGTGGAGACTTCCCATAGACATATGGCTCGTTTCCACTGAGTGGTACAGTACGGTACGGTTCGGGTCGGTACGGGTCACCTTTATCAAGCTTGCGTTTCCTTTACAAAGGGTACCCTTTTGGTGGGCGTGGTGTACTACAGAGAGTTTCAGTCGACGTCATTTTCGCTCGAATAAATGTCTACAGTAAAGCTGTACAGTTCGTTCACATTATATGAGAAGCTCTTCTAACAAAACAGATGCTTTAAACATATTAATACTTGTTTATAAATGTTTATTACTAACATTTCTATGAACATGATTTGATTATAACTGCAGATCAATGACAGTGTTACAGCCTACTGTAACGTCTGCAATTATATAAAATAAATCAATAAATGCAACATATATGAACACATACAGACCCTTACAGTCTCCGATATGTTACCAATTACAGATAAACGACACACAGCATACATTAAGTCCTTATTTGAGTTCGGGAATCCTTGTAATGCTGTCGGGCTTCTCCTTTTTTTCTGCGCTTCACTCTCGCGTTTGTCCTTTTCTTTCTGAATGGATCAGATGTCGAAGACGCTTCATTAATCACACACGTTATTATTATCAGCTCAAGAAGTTTGTTATATCAAATCTAGACGCGAACGCGGGCTCCCTGGAGAAAGCGAAAAACCGCTCGCACTTTTAGACGGCCTCATAAAACAACAACAGGACACGGCAGATTCTTGGCTTTGTGGTTGTTCATCAAGACAACGACAAGGTTTGTTTTGAGCCCGGGTCATCCATGTATCGTTATTATATGCATATAGTTGTCTCGGCTGTGCATTTAAAAACATGGCGGCTCCATTGTTTTGATTCTGGCTAGCTCCACGAGATCGTGACGCATCTCTGTAAACCAATCAGCGTTCAGCTGCGCGTGTAGCTCCACCTTTGGGTACCCTTTCGAAAGGGTGCCGAAAAAGTGGTACGGTACGGATGGGTTCGGTACGCTTTTGACAGTGGAAACGGCCATAAAAGCGTACCGACCCGTACCGTACCACTCAGTGGAAACGGGCCTTTAACGACCTTTATACTGTACAACCTACATTTATTCTGTCTTCTACATATATTGTAGTCCTCATCTGATTGGTCAAATTTAGATAAACAACAAATACATAAAATAAATGTAATTTATCACACGTCTGCCATACGTATATGGCATATACTATTATTGCGATAACGGTACTTTTGCAATATATAGCACAGTCATAATCCATAACCAATTAAGTAAATTTTGAATTACAAGGACACAAAACATACTCTCATAAACAACATTGTAATAGCGAGGTTATAATATGTCATTATACAAATTTGTGTCCTCGTGAGTAGTAAAGGGGTACTCGTTGTGGGGACTTCCCATAGACATAATGACCTTTATACTGTACAACCTACATTTATTCTGTCTTCTACATTTCTTTTAGTCCTCATCTGATTGGTCAAATTTTAATAACCAAAACATAAAATAAATGTCATTTATCACACGTCTGCGATTCATATATTGCACATACTATTATCACGACAACGCTACTTTTGCGATATAATGCGCAGCCCTAATTCAATCTAATTAAGTATGATTTTTACATTTTGTTTTACGAATTACCAATGGGGACTGAATTTAGGTCCCCACAGTGACACAAGTCCCCATTCATGCATTTAGGTTTAAGTTCCCACCATGATATAGTAAGTCCTCATCTGATCTATTATCACGAGAACGATAATTTTGTGATATATTGTGCAGCACTAATCCATACCCATATAAGTGTGATTTTTATGTTAGGAATTACAAGGACATGTTCCCGTAAACAACCACAACATTGTAATACCTAGGTTATTATAACATGTAATTATACCAATTTGTATCCTCATGAGTCGTAAAACACCATAACCAGTACACACACCTGGTTTACTATCCTTGTGGGCACTTCCCATAGACATAATGACTTTTATATTGTACAACCTATAACTTCTGTCTTCTCACTCTAATCCTACCCATTAACTCAACATGACAGAAGTTTTACGCTTTTAAAATTCTTCATTCTGGATTATTTACAAGCTTGTTTACCCATAAGGACCTCAATTTAGGTGACACAAGTACATATTAGTGCATTCAGGTTAAAGTCCCCACCATGATATAAAAACATGAACACCCACACACACACACACACACTGAGAACATGAGAAAGTGGGCCAGTGGCTGTCCTGGTTACACAAACCCACTCCCACCATCTGCTGCCGCATCATCATCACAGCGACATCATTCACAGGAAGTGTCTTCATCCTGTGATCAGGCATGATGTGTAGAGGAGCAAAACGCACACAGACAGGGTGGAAAAAGCCACATGTTAGGCCGCGGGCCGCACTGTCAAGCCAGGACTTGAACACTCTGATGTAGCAATTGGTTTCTCATCTGAGTCATGTTCTCCTGCGGTCGGCGCTGTAGTATCGGTGCGACTCGAAGCGTGCTCGGTCATGCGGAGGAAAAGCTTGCCATTTTACATTAAAACCTGACAGGCCGCTTTCCCATCAAATGTTGCGCTACCTGTCGAGCAACTTCTTAAGGAATTACAACACAATTAAAGCTTGATAAACATCTCGATGGTGGGGCAGATCTCTTCTTAGGCATTTCCAACAGGTGTTTTGTGCCAAAATATGAGTTAAACATTATGCTGTTTGACACAAATGATCATACAGGACAGATTTTGTTTTCTCAAAAGGTTTCTTATCAGATTTAGATCAGGTGTACACTAAACAATGCCAACAGATGATCAGTAATGTAGTTTAAATGACAATACTTTCTATTGCAACAGCAAAATGAGCAATATTACAGTCATACGGATAAATGGTCAATAAGCAAATAATTTACTAGATCATGAACACATATACTTATATTTTGAAAAGCACTTTAAATAATACTTAAATAAAAGAAAATATAAATATTATATATATATTTTTATATTAAATTAAATAAAAATAAATATATGTTTTCAGTGTATACGTTTATACTCATTTTTAAATTAAATATTTATATTTAATATTAATAAGCTAAATAAATTTAATTATGCCAAGAATACTAATGTAAAACATATCAAATCAACTACATACGCAAGTCTGGCCAAAACAATTAAAGTGTTCTCAAGCTTCAGAACAATATTATAGCTTGTTTTTTTTTATCATTAGAATTGTGAAATAATAATAATAATAATAATAATAATAATAACAACAATAATAAAGCCATATATATTAAAGTGATTTAAAGAAAAAAAACATGAAAATGTTCTTCTGTGACAGACAGACAGACAGACAGACAGACAGACAGACAGACAGACAGATAGATAGATAGATAGATAGATAGATAGATAGATAGATAGATAGATAGATAGATAGAGCTTTACAATTAATTAATCGTGATAGATTAAAGTATGGTTAATAGTGAAATCAGTTAATCGTTGCATCCCAAGCTAAAAGAGAAGTTTAGCAGTGTCCAGGTTGCTCATTCCCAGACATGGACAGTTTTATATACAGTTAAACTCTAAATGATTAATTATCAGACAGACAGACAGACAGACAGACAGACAGACAGATAGACAGATAGATAGATAGAGTCCTTTTTACATAAATATATCTAATGCTGAATGACAACTGAATTAGTTCACCCACATTTCAATATTATTTCTTCAAAAAAGTTAGTAAATTTTAAATGTTAAACGCAGATTACTTGTATTTAATATACTTATTTATACTTAATGTATGTATTTTGTCATTTAAATTGATGTGGACAGCAAAATATTGTTCAAAACCTCTATCAATAAATAATAATATGAACGCGACTAAACTAAAACTTCTACAGAATGTTATTACATAGCATTACTAAATAAATATAATTACATTGAACAAATAAATACATTAACATTGTCAAAAGTATTTAAAATAGGTGCTTACCAATGTAAAGAAGCTCTTGAAATATTAAAAGTTTTAAGTGGGCTACTTTGAGTCTAATATTCTATTAGAAAAACAACGAACAGCAATTTCTGGAAGCCAATTTCATAATATTTGATTCAAGAAACAAACAGTGGTGAAATAAAACATGACTGAAGCTCAGCTCAATAACCATCACCCGTGTTCCCATTTGACACACCATTTCAGTTCTATCATCAAGTTTAAGCAAACAGAATCAGTTGAAGTCCTTTCGTATCTAATCTTCTCGTATCGAGGCCAAAATCTCACATCCTCCTTTCTGAAGTTTGACACAGATATGAGCAAAACTTCAAATGTCCAAGTTAAAGAGTATCCAGACACACCCTCAATGTAAACGAAACAAATCCCGAACACGATCACAAATCGGATCGTCAAATCGCTTAAACAAGACAAGCTCTTCGAAATATCGTCCTTTAAGTTTTCAAAGAATCTCCCGAAAGCGGCTCATCCCAGCTTTCCCATTTTACAACCATATTTCTTGTCCGACTCCCAAACAGCAGTGCTGGAGATCAGCGCGTAACAGAGAAAACAAGCGCGCGCGCTTACCTGAACATAATTATTCTCACAGTAATCCGCGACTCTCGTCAGGTTCTGGTAACTCTCCACGAGAGCTCGTTTACCGGCTGGGATTTCTTCTTCTAGTAACATCTGCAACTCTGCCATCTTACATGTCTCCGCAGAGCTTCCTACTCCTCGGCTGTGGGATTTAATTGAGAGCTCAAGCTCAGCCCTGCTGGTGATGTCGGAGTCGTTCTTTTGAACCGAGTCTTTTTGGTGAGTCAATTGAGCTGGTTCATAAATCCGGACTGAACGAGTCGAATACACGACAAAGCTGTTCTGAAGTCAACGACTCACTGAATCACTGAATAAAAAACGCACCCTTAAAGGGATAGTACAGCTTTTGTTTGTAAATTAGCTGGTATATAAATAGTTCACCCAATTCATTCACCCTCAAGTCATCCTTTATGTATGACTCTCTCCTTTCAGATGAATACAGTTGATTGCACTTAATCGAAAAAGGCAAAACTCTGAAAGGGGTAGTTCAGCTATTTATTGAAAATTTGTTGGTAAATTAATAGTTCACCCAAAAAAGGATTACCCCATAATTCACGCTATCCTCTTTGTATATGACTTCTTTCAGACAAAAACAGAAATATCGCAAAGCCATCTCAGATGCAGAAAAGCTATTCATGTATTTATGACTTCTAGGCTGGATTACTGTAATGCTCTATTCGCTGGTTGCCCAGCATCCTCTATTATTGTTAAACATCAGCTAGTGCAAAATGCAGCTGCCAGAGTTCTTACCAAGTCTAGAAAATATGATATATATTTCAGTATATCACCCCAATTTTATCCTCCTTACACTGGCTGTCTGTTAAGTTCCGTATTGGTTATAAAATATTGCTTGTTACCTATAAAGCTTTAAATAATCCAGCTCCTGTTTATCTAACCAACCTTCTGTCTTGCTACAATCCAACCCGCTCTTTAAGATCTCAAAACTCAGGGCTTCTGGTAGTACCTAGAATAGCAAAGTCTACTAAAGGAGGTTGAGCCTTCTCATTTATGTTTACTAACCTCTGGAATAGCCTTCCTGATAATGTCCGAGGCTCAGACACACTCTCTCAGTCCAAAACTAGATTAAAGACCTGTGTTTGTAGTAAAGCATACACACAATGCATCACACAACGGTATGATGCATGAGTGTGCTCCACGCAGGTGAGTGAGCTTGACAGACACCTGTAGAACACACTCCTGCTTTCTTAATGCACCAGACATTTTGTTAGAAAAACTCATGTGCTTTACATGTTTGTTTCTATGTTTGTTTGTATAACTACTATGTTCATTTATAACGCTTCATTTATAGGACTTTTTTTTCTGGTTCTGCTGTATAAGGGTGTTGGCTAGTGGCCATTTTTTTGAAGCTTCCAAAAGATAAATCCATTGTAATCCTAGCCCATCTGCCAACAGGGGGTTAACATGTGTCTTATAAACTTATAAACTCTAATCACTGACTTCAAACAAATGTGCTAAATGCGTTCTCGATAACTTTATGTAATGGAAGTTGAATAGATGCATCGGGCGGGAACCATACCTGCCAACATTTGTCTCTGAAAATCCGGGAGAGGTTGGGGGGAGGGGTGTGTGAGCAGAGCGACCGGAAGGGGTGCCTGGTCTGTCGGCGATCCGGGGGTGTTACGCCTCATTTACAAGGCAGGGGTGTCAGCTTCAACGTCAAGTTGCGGTCGGTCTCAAAACCGCTCTAATTGGTCCACCGTTTTTATGTTGTTAAATTATAAAAAAAAGGAGTGGGTGTGTTTATATCACCCCAATATGAGGGTCTATACACTATACCTACACATATGTCTGTCCAAACAGCTTGAAAAGTAGATTTTTCACCATAGGTGCGCTTTAAAATGTGGCTGCTGAGCGCGTGCCCACGGGGCGTCAGCTTCAACGCTTCTCATTCATTTTAAATGGGTGACGACATGCGTTGACGAACTGCATTGTGGATCCGTCGGCGCCGCTTTAGTGGCGTTGATTGCTGTAGAAATTGGAACTTTCTCAACTTTTTAAGTGCTGACAGAAGTGCCAGCCAATCAGATCGCTGTATACAATTACACCAGCTCTGACTCTAACTAATTTAATTGGCTGATGCTGCTATGATGATCGCGTCAGCCACAACTTAAAACATGCCCTCTGTCAAGCGTTGACGCTGAAGCCCCATGTGAATGGGGTGTTACAGATTGTACCAATCATCTGAGGACCGGGGTTGAAAATCCGGGAGTTTTCTGGGGAAAATGACAAACTGGGAGGTAGGTCTGAAATACGGGAGACTCCCGGGAAAAACGGGAGTGTTGGCAGGTATGGCAGGAACCAATTAACCCAGTTTTTTTTTTGTTTTGTTTTGTTTTTATTTACCACAGAAGATGGTAATGAGTTAGAACACTTGTTGTTTGTTACTGTTATACACTATTACTCTTAATCTTCTGCTATGGATAGGCCTATGTCCTAGACTACAACATACATTGAGACTCAGAAATCGTTTCTAAAACACACATTTGGCAGCTGCTGGAAGTGATTTGAGCTGATAACTTCATTCATTCATTTATTTTTCTTCGGCTTAATCTCTGATTTGTCAGGGGTCGCCACAGCAGAATGAACCACCAACTATTCCAGCATATGTTTTTACGCAGCGGATGCCCTTTCAGCCACAACCCAGTACTGGAAACACCCATACTGGAGCACCCGGAGGAAACCCACACCAGCACAGGGAGAACATGCAAACCAGCCGGAACTCGAACCATTGACCTTCATGCTGTGAGGCAACAATGCTAACCACTAAGCCACCATGCCGCCCGTTGATAACTTCCTCATTCATTCATTTTCTTTTCGGCTTAGTCCCTTTATTAATCAGGGGTCACCACAGCAGAATCAACCTCCAACTCATCCAGCATATGCTTTACACAGCGGATGCCCTTCCAGCTGCAACTCATCACTGGGAAACACCAATACACTCTCATTCACACACATACATTACAGCCAATTTAGCTTACCCAATTCACCTATAGCGCATGTCTTTGAACTTGTTGGGGAAACCGGAGCACCCGGAGGAAACCCATGCAAACACGGGGAGAACATCCAAACTCCACACTGAAATGACAACTGGCCCAGCTGGGGCTCGAACCAGCGATATTCTTGCTGTGAGGCGATCGTGTTACCCACTGCCCCTTAAATTTTATTAGGATTCTAAATTAATTAATTAGTTATAAGTAATAGTTATAATTTGTTATATAGTTATTTATTACTATTATTTTATTTATTTATTTTCTTTTGCTGTTGGTTTAGCTTTATCAATACTTTCAAGGACCCCCTATAGCTATACCTTTTTGGGGGCCCTGGCTCCTGCTTAATGAATCTTACTTGTTTTTAAAGGAATAACAGCAAAATAACTAATAATAATAATTATGGATAGAATTTAGACACACTTCATTTTTACTCTGAGTGGCTTTTTCCAAACAGCCTATGCCTTAATTTGAGTGTTTAATATGCAACGCCTTTCCCACTACTGGGTTTCAGCTGGAAGGGCATCTGCTGTGATAAACATATGCTGGATAAGTTGGCGGTTCATTCCGCTGTGGTGATCCCTGATGAATAAAGGGACTAAGCCTCTTTTTTTTACACTTATTGTATATTAGAATGATACATTTGGTACACATCATTTACAATAATAATCATTAGATTATTTAAAATGGTGCCAATAAAGCATGAAAAAGAGATATCAATAGGTCATCTGATCTGAGGATAGATATAAAATAGAAAAGAAATTGAGATTGAAGAGAGCAAAATAATATGATAACAGCAATTTAGAGATTTAATAGATTATACACAATAAGTAAGTAATTTTTTAATCTCTTGTATAAATGCTATAAATATTGGCTTGCAATTTGAAAGTTGACATTTATGAATGTAGAATCTGCATAAAAAAGAATAAGGTTTATTATAAAGTAGATGTTAAATTTTTTTAAATAATTATTTTCGGAGTAACAGAAAAATTCTGTGAAATAATATTTGCGATAAATAAATTAACATCTTGCCAAAAATAAACACATGGTTGCATGACCAAAATAAGTGAGAAAGAGTTTCAGCGTCATTCTGACAAAAGGAGCATTTCGTATCAAAGTCTGATCCAAATCTTTTCTTTAAGAAGTTTTTGAGAGGGTAAATGTTATGTAGTAGTTTAAAAGATATTTCCTTTACCTCATTATTATGGTAAAACTTTTGCTGTATGGACCATATATTTTCCCAGTTTAAATGATCAAAAAGACTGCTCCAATGTGGGATAGCAGGAGAGGTAGAGACAGTATTTTGTGGAACAGCGCTCTTATTTTATAGTTTTTATTTTTCTTTATAGCAAAACAAATGTCCACAATAGGTGTATTAACTGGTTCTGGAACGGCAACGGTTCCTAGTGATACTGTATTGTTTTTAAAAAGCATGTATAATACAGATAGCACCCATACTAAGGGACTAAGCCATTTTTTTATTTACTTTTTTTTTATTTATTATGCTTTAAACAACACATGCATGACATTAGCAAACAAAATAATGCCAGGGTGATGGAAGGTAAATAATAACAACAGTACAATAAAATAAATAAAACAAACACAAAAAACAAGAGTATAAATAATTAAACAAAATTCTTACAAATACAAACAAGCAGGACCTTTACAAAAATTAGAGCACAAATGGACAGTTTTAATGGCCTTTCTATTAGCACTATGCTCAATAGTGCAAAAATAAATTTTCAGTTCCTTATAAAACAAAGTAAAACAGGGTTGTTTGTTGGAAAATTTACACTTATGAATATGAAACTTAATCAACAAAATAAATAGATTAATAACAAAAACTTCAATTTTCAAATTATCATAATTAAAATATCCAAAAATTATGTTTTCAAAATGCAAATAAAAATGAAAGAGTACCTTTTTTTGATGAAGACAGAAGCATCATATCAAAGCTTTTACACATAACCACAGTGCCAAAAGATTTCCAGTTTCCAAATGCAAACAACAAATAGAGCAATTTATATCAATATCCCTTTTAATATTTACTGAGAAAATGTTTAACCGGATAGAATTATTATAATATAATTATAAAATAATTATTTTTAACAAATAAATTTGTGAGGTAATGACCAAATACTTTCCCATTTAGGAATTCTTACTTCATTTTTCCAGTAGGTAATAGAGCGAGGCTTGGGAACAACCTGGTTTTAAAAAAAAAGTTATATTTAGACTGTAAAAAACAGCTCGCCTCGGGCATATGAATCCAAGTTACACATCTAAATAAGGAAACAACATTAGAATTAATTGCAGAGAAAACAAGAAACAATTCATTGGGAGTTACAGGAAAGTTAAAATGTACAAGAAACTCATCATATGTCTTAAGATACCCTTAACTGTTAAACAACTGACAAACTAAAACAATACTAGAGGGCTAAGCCATTTTTTTTTATTATTATTATTAACTCAATGCCACAAGAACAAGAGGTATTACATTTCAGATAAAAAATTAAATATATATAAAAATAAAAATACATGAATTTACATGAATTTAAATGTTTTCAGAGCATTACATGTTTTCACTGCTTTTTTGTTTTGTGATTGTTCTAAAAGATTTACATAAACTTTGAAGTCATTCACAAAATGGGTAAAGTTTGGTTTACATTGAGCCCACCTTTTCTTATGAATATGGTATTTTCTAGAGGGCTAAGCGATGAATGAATGAATATGCAACGGCATGATGTCAGGGACACGTGATTAGGGATAGACGCAAAAGAATCAGTGAATCGCTTCTTAAATGGTTCATACCAAAGAATTGTTCAAAATGACCGATTCCAGGAAATGAGTCTTCTCGTCGCCTCGCGTTCACCCCGAGTGAACGGAATTCTGGGAATTGTAGTGTTTCAACTCACCCAGTAACGTGGGACGGAACGCTTTGATGTGTTCATTATTTGCTACAGTATAACTTCGGCGGCTAGTGCGCAGGAAATTATTAAGCGCACATTTTATTTTAGAAATACGCGACAAAACATAGCTTAGCATTTTAAAAGTTTGCAGTCAGCGACGGTCTTTATTATAAACTCTCTTGGGTAAGCTTGGCACAGTGCACTTCACTACCCAGGACGCCACGCGTGCGGCTGAACGGTTGTGGGTTTTGTAGGATTTAAACACATTTGGGCATAACTTGGCAGCAGTATCGCGTTCAAAAAGAACTACAATTCCCAATAAACACACGTTCAAGGCTTTCGTATGTTGACTGTCAGTCAGATACGTATTCATGAGGTCGTAGTCTCCAGCACAGCAGGTAGAGCAGCAAATGGTAAAGTATCTAATGCTCGTGCTCGTTTTAACGTCGTCTCGACCATTAATTAAGCACGTCCATCTTAAAATGCCACATTAAATAGTATTCTCTGCACTTTCCGTCATGTCTTGAGTGTCCTTCAGGATTTGTGGACACATAATGAGTGTTTGTAGCTTTGTTTACTTCTTTGGGAACAATAAACAGTCTCATTAACGAAGCATTGTTTAGCATATAGGTTTACTGCAAATGTACTGTCATAAATACATGACATAAAGCTGTCAATTGGTAATGTCATTTTGCTGCTAGATTTGATCCAGATCTTCTTGAAGCGGTTAGATTGTCATGATGGAGGGTGACAGCAACCCACTGTACGAGCAGAGGTTCAACGCTGCTGTCAAAGTCATCCAGAATTTACCTTCAAACGGTGAGTACTGATTGGTCAGTCTTTTAGGCAGTGTGTTATTGTGTGTTGTTTTGCAACAGTGGACGCGACCCCTCACCTACACTTATTGATGGCTGCAGTTTCATAATCAAATTAGACATGATCGCGGGCTTCCTGGTCAACGCGATTAGCCTACATTCAGCAGGGCTTAGGTGCTGAAATAGCTGGTGTGTACCACTAGCCCTGATCGGTATGTGTGTGTGTAATTGATGATCTGGCTTCCTGTGAATATTACCATGTTATAGTAGAGCAATTCCAGTGTTATGGATGTGGCATTTGCAGTAAAAACTCAAAACATAAACGCACAGAAAAAGCATATGTTTACATTATATTGGAACATCTCTTTATATTTTCCAAAAGAAATATACACAGGGTTATGGGATCAGAAAAATATAAATCTGTAAATGATTTTTATACTTTAAATGAGGAAAATAAACATGCGTTATGGATGTGACAAAACAGATAGCAAATTTACAGTATACAACATGCTTTGTAGAAATTCTGTGAATTAAACTGCACAACCGAAAGTAAATCATGCTAATCAAAAGGATACGAGTTGGCTTTTTATAGAACAAAAATTATTGATTTTGTTTTAATTAAAATTTTTGCATTTATGAGGAAAAAGCTCCGTTATGGATGTGATATTTTTCCGTTATGGATGTGACAGATGTGAAATTGCCACTTGTGTGGTTTTGCTAAATCAAATATAATAGTTTGAAAACATTGACAGAGACATTTTTGAGTATTTCTACAGTACTGTAAAATACAAGAATACAAAAAATCTGAAAGGGTTTCGCTATTTTGGTGAGAACTTAAGGTTTTTCATGGCAAGGTTGACATTTGCATGGAATTGCTCAGTAACATGCTAGTGATCTTAAAAACTTGCTAATTACATTTTTGTGTAGGTTTTTAACCTTTTAACTAGCCCTCCAAGAAAAAAAAAATGTTTTGGATTGCATTTCTTAACTCCTAACGTTGCTAGTTAACACAATAGAGGTAAAGATTAGTTTTATTTTCGGATATTTATATTTATATTTGGACATTCTCCTTAATAATATAATTTCAGAAAAGTATTATTTGCAAATTCTAAACAGGGAAATCATATAAACAGCCAATGGCTATCAAAGTACAACATTGTTCACAGTCAATTAGTGTTAATGTTAGTTAGTTTATTTATGCAGCACATTTTTTACAACACAACGTTGCCCAAAGTGCTGAACACAATCAATGCTATTAAAATAAAACCTACATCACATACATAACAATTAAAACATAAGACAAACCCCTCATCATTAAAATGGCTCAAATGCTAAAGAAAAAAGATGGAGTTTCAGAAGCTTTTTAAAAACAGATAGAGTTGGAGCGTGTCTGACGTGGGGTGGAAGACCGTTCAATAGTTTTGGGGCGATAACAGCAAAAGCTCGATCCCCACTTCACTTACACCGGGTACCGAAAGAATAAACTGATCAGAAGACCTTAGTGACCTACCAGGATTTTATACCTGTAGGAGGTCTGATAAGTAAGGTGGTGCCAGATCATTTAAGGATTTAAAAACTAAAATTAATAGTTTAAAATCAATCCGTGACCTGACAGGCAGCCAGCACAGAGAGGAAAGAACTGGGGATATGTGCTCATACTTGCGAGTCCCTGTCAGAAGTCTTGCAGCCACATTTTGGACTAATTGCAATCTATTCAGGGCATTTTGACTAATACCCACATATAGAGAGTTGTAATAGTCAAGTCTTCCCAAAATAAAAGCATGGATCACCTTCTCAAGGTCATTAAAAGAGAGAAATGGCTTCACTTTTGCCACAAGTCGTAAATGGAAAAAACTGGATTTAACAACTGAATTTACTTGTTTGTTAAATTTCAGATCACTATCGTATTCATGTTGTTGAAGTCATACTTGCATGCTAATTCCGATCGAATATTCAAAGTAACATGGTAACCAATATAGAGACTTCTAAATGAACAAATGTGTGAATATAAAACCAACTTTACCTCTATGTTAACACACTCACTTTTCTTTTAACACATCCCATAATTTCTAAAATATCAGCCTCTACCAAATGGTTGATATGTCGTTTTATGGTTTAAGTACCGGAATTAATACATATACTATGAAAAATCTGAAAATATGAAGTGTAAAATCAATTTATTTAAAGCATAATCAAAATAAAACATTTTTGAATACTAAATCATCTTTATTTTTTGAAGAATGACTCAAAATATGTCAGATTCTCATATGACATGCTTTTTTTTACATTCATTTATTTCTTTTCTTTTCGGCTATGTCCCTTTATGAATCAGGGGTCGCCACAGCAGAATGAACCGCCAACTTATCCAGCACATGTTTTACGCATCGGATGCCCTTCCAGCCGCAACCCATCACTGGGAAACATCCATACATACTCATTCACACACATACATTACGGACAATTTAGCCTACCCAATTCACCTGTACTGCATGTCTTTGGACTGTGGGGGGAACCGGAGCACCCGGAGGAAACTCACGCCAATATGGGGAAAACATGCAAACTCCACACAGAAATGCCAACTTGTGCTGCAGAGACTCGAACCAGCAACCCACTGCGTCACCGTGACGTCCTGTTTTGTTTTCAATAAAACCAAAATCAAGTTTAGTAGTGCAACAGGATTATATTTGTTTATGTTTTTGTAAAACAATTTTGTTGATTTTGTTTTTGTAAAACAAACAATGCTGTGTGTGTAAGCCATTATTTAAAACAATCATTCTTTAAATGACTTTAACAGTCATTATTTAAAACAGTAAAAACATGGTCAACCGTTTGGTAGAGCGGCAATCAAAAGGTTAATAATATCTCAAAATTGTTTTTTATTTCATTTCTTTATTTTTTTTTTTGTTTAGTTTTTATTTAAGATTTTTCATATATTTTTGTTCAGAACAACCTCTTCCCCAACAATGTAACCCCTTAAAGATGATGGAATACATTAAAAAGTAGTGATATTATAAAAATATTTCTTTAAAAAAAAATAATAATAAAATAAATAAAATTAAGTTAATTAATAAATAAAAGGTACTGCCATCTCAGGGAATGCATTTGTACATCAAGTTACATTGTAGTTACCTCAAATTACATTGGTGATAGGATAAGTAACCTGTAAATATACATAAATATATATATATAATATACACACCCCAGTTTGAAAATTAATATTTATATACATTTCCCAGTGAATAAATAGGTAATATATGTTGATGCATTTGAACAAAACAGATTAATTAAGCGGATATATTTATTACAAAATTTTGCATATATATATATGCAAAATTTTGTAGTTTGTAATTTGCATTTTCTAAAGATTACTAAAAATATTAATGTAATAAATATATCCGCTTAATTAATCTGTAAATTAATAAATATCTTTTTTTTGCTCTCTTTAAAAAAAAATCTGTAATATTTATATAATAATACTACATATATTAAAGTAAAAACTTTATAAAGTATAATAAAAAGCTATAAAATATATAAACTATTAAATAACACCCGTTCTTGTCTTAGGACAATTTTGAACAACTGTTTTGATACAAAAGTTGACACACACAAATACACAAACTTTAGTAAACTATTTAAGCACAGGTAAATAAACCAACACTTTTTTGATGAGTCAGCATCAAAAAGTTTGTTTTTAATCCTGTTTAGTGTGGTCAACTATGGTAGCATCTCTTAACTAGGCGGAGGGTCAATTACTGTTTTACTTTTAGGTATTGAAACCAAACATTTTACATTACATTATTGCTGTTTGTTTATTATTATGTCTGTACTGCTTGTCTGTATCTTCTCTGTAAAGCAATTTGTGCAGCCTTGTGGCCGCTTGAAAATGTGCTATATAAATATAGTAAACATCATTTCATGCACGAACCAAAATATTTTGACCCATATATTTGACTCATATCTAATACTAATCACTTTTATTTATTAATTTAGCCGTTTATGTATGTATGCATTTATATATATTTTGCAACAAAGATATAATGTGTATGGCGACGCAGTGGCGCAGTAGGTAGTGCTGTCGCCTCACAGCAAGAATGTCGCTGGGTCGCACGTTCGAACCTCGGCTGGGCTGGGTCAGTTGGCGTTTCTGTGTGGAGTTTGCATGTTCTCCCTGCGTTCGCGTGGGTTTCCTCCGGGTGCTCCCGTTTCCCCCACAGTCCAAAGACACAGGTACAGGTGAATTGAGTAGGCTAAGTTGTCCGTAGTGAATGAGTGTGTGGATGCTTCCCAGAGATGGGTTGGGGCTGGAAGGGCATCCGCTGCGTAAAATCGTGCTGGATAAGTTGGCGGTTCATTCCGCTGTGGCGACCCCAGATTAATAAAGGGACTAAGCCGACAAGAAAATGAATGAATGAATCTAATGTGTATTATTATTATTTTTATTATTTGATGATTTATTAAAACGTTTTGGTTTGTCTGTGTGTTAAAGGTTCGTTTCAGCCGTCCCATGACATGATGCTGAAATTTTATAGCTACTACAAGCAAGCAACACAAGGCCCCTGCAACATTCCCCGTCCAGGATTTTGGGACCCTGTGGGCAAAGCCAAATGGTACCGAATCTGCTGGATGTACAGATTTGTAAATTTATGAGGAAATATTATATGTATAAATACTGATGTAAGATGTGATATATATTATATACTGATATAAGTGTAATTTAATTCCAAATACTTGAACAAAAGAGTCCTTTCTGAAGAGGATAAACACTGCGCACATTTTCAAAACACTGCTCTGTTTGCTTTAGCAGCAGTCATGCTAGTTCATTGCTTAACCAATACTGGGAGTTTGAGAAATCAGTTTGAGGTCTGTCAATATTTTTCCAGTTACATTTTTTGGCAATATTGATCCTACACTGAACCACTTCACCTTCAAATCAGTCTAAATATTGAAGATATGTGTGAATGACCTACCGAGAGCAAACTGTTGGCCTGTGAGATAACCATTACACCTATATTTGTTTTATTAATAACTTTTTTTGGGGTTGGCACTGGTAGTTTTGTGATTTTTATTTATTTTTTCTCCATATTTGAAAATCAGTCCCTCTAGGAATTTGCTTAGACATTTTTCTAATATACATTGCTCAGCATAAATGAGTTGAATATTGTATATTGAGTTGAATAAATTAATAATTCTATCCATTTTTGAGTGAATCTAGCTAATATTTTAGTGCGTTTAAACAGAAGAGTTTTAATAAACAGTAATATCCATTAAAATAATAATCTGGTCACTGAACATCTTTAGGAATAGAAAGATAATACATTGAAATTGAAACAAGTTATTGTAAAAACTAAATAAATAAGTAAAAAATTACTAAACTACAACATTTCAACAAAGTTTTATATTTTTCATGTTTCTCTTTATTTGTCCTATTTATCAACATTTTATTCAATATTATTTCCTTACATATATCTTTGAATGTATACCACTTTGAGAACTACTGCATTATATGACAGCAGTAATGTTGATATGTAACTCCTCATCAGTAGTTTCCCTCTGACTCTTACTGTTGTTTGTGTTTAGGGATGCATGGAGTTCTCTTGGGGAAATGCCAAAAGAGGAGGCGATGGCGGCCTACGTGGATGATTTGAAATTGGTATTTTATTTTGCGTTCTTAAGCAGCGTTTGAGATTATATAAGGAAAAATCTGAAATAGTTTGTTGCAGTTCTGTTATAACCTTGATTTTTTTCTGTTATAACCTTGATTTACATTTGTTGAACAGATCCTGGAAAGTATGCCAGTTTCAAGTGAGGTAGAGGACCTTCTGCAGGTCATCGGACCTTTCTATGAGCTTGTGGATGAGAAGAAGAAGATAACGCAAGTGTCCGATTTAAGCACAGGTAAATGAACCAACACTTCTTTTTTTTTTGATGAATCAGCATTCAATTTGGTTGGATTGTGGTAATAGGGATTACATTTTTTATGAATAATGTGCGTAAAATAGCTATTTTTCCATTCACCTATTGTTATGCACATTTTGGATATGCACATAAAAACTGTTTTTTGGAAATGCCAAGATGTGCATAAGTTTTGAAAATGCACATAAGAAAACATGTGCATTACTGAGTAGGATAAACTTTTTATTTGATATAAAAAAGATGCACATAAACTATGATGGAAACGCTTTGATTGAACTAATTGCAGTATGCGCATTAAAAAAAGGTCATGTGATTTTGTTATAAGAGATCATGTGATGATAAAAAAGTATGTGAATGGATAAACCAGCAGGCGGACCGCATTGTAAAACATCTGAAATGTTGTTTTGGTCATTGTAAAATGCCTAACCCTTTCAGTTTTAGTGTTATTATATTATAATTATTATATAACAGTTAATATATAATCATTCAAATCACATATATGACAGCATTTTGGCTTTCCGTTAAAATATAATGATGACGGAAGAAGTTGTGGTGGGACCTACCAAAATGCTTTCTTAGGTTATTAATTAAAGGTGTTTTCTGTCTCTGTTTGTTTAGCCTGCATTAATGCATTCAGTCTAAAGCTGCACACAATTAAACATTAAAAGATCGTTATCTCAGTTCAAACCCGTGCAACATGGAAGATAAATGATAATGATTTGCATATGTTTATTAAGCTTTCAGAGCGCTGCATTCAAACCTGTGTTTGATCAAGGGAGATTAAGTTTTTACACTTTTTCAGTGAGTTACAAGCAATTAAATAACACAGAAGTACTGGGAGAACAGTTTATAGTTCAGATATAAACACGGATGTTTATGGTAAAGATTAAAATCACTGTTTAATGGAACTTGATGCTGGTGTTGTAGCAGTTACATTGTGTAACCAAAAGTTGGCGACAAACAACCATCAAAATTATGTCACTGAATAGGATTTCAAAAATAATACACCAATAATGAAACATGAAGTTTTATGTGTGAATTGTTGAATCATTAATTGAAAATAAATATGATATGTTTTACAAGATTTTAGATTTCTATATTTAGCATTATCAGCAACAGTAGCAAAGGTCCATAGATATATACATTAGATGTCCCATGTGCTATTGTTGTCTATTGGAAGGAATGCGCCAATAGAACTTTTCTACATCAATGGACAAGTGACCGCACGCATTGCATTGCCGACAAAGAGCGTGTGTTTATCTATCATTCACTTAGCCGACGATAATACAAGTTTCTAGCACCGCAGCATCTTGTTCTCATATGTTATTTACATTTTTTGCTGATTTTATTCAACAAAACTAGCATAAGCCTAGAATTTAGTGCGAGTTGGTGCTACTTTGCCTTATGGTCAGTGCAGTTAGTGACTGTATTATCATCATTATATCTTGTTTAACACAAAAGTTTGTAATATACAAAAGTGTGAATACGAAATCTTACCTATGAAATGTTCTGCCTATGTGCTTCGTTTTCTTTGTTTGCTTATTACCACACACGTACAGAATCTTCACATTGGCTTTGCTGTTGACTAGTGCTGTTGAAAGACATTTGTCCCGGGAGCACTGTAAAATGTGGCGGAACTATTGTCACATGCTCAGGGTCCGTATGCGATATCTAGTGTATATATCTATGGCAAAGATAATTTTTTATATTGAATATTTTGCTTTTTTGCAGCTGGTTCTTTCTTGATTTTTTTTATTAATATTACAGATTCTACATTATGTTTGTTAAAACCAATGGTTTTTGCTGTAATATTTTTGTATACTGTAAATGGAAAGCAAATGACATTTGTTTCCCCTTTTTTGCTGATACGTGACTCAAAAACCGTAGTGTGATCTGAACCGTCAGATTTGTGATCCGTTACACCACTATTACAAATACACAGCGCTCAGCATAAATGACTACACTCACTTTTGAAAATAGAAAAACTAAGCCATTTTATTAAACAGTTATTTTCAGCACAATAAGCATTTGGTCTCCAACATATTTAGGAATAGAAAGATAATACATTTGGATGCAAATGAGTTATTGCGACAAATAAATTATAAACTACATAATTGTTTCTCTTGATTTTTCCTGTTTACTAAAATTGTATTGAATATTTTCCTGACCCACGATGGTAGTGGACATAACTGTAGCTTTTTGTTTACATCAATAAACTAATTACACATTTGTTTCATGCTCAGCCCGCTTGGAAAGGTTTGCTAAGCAACTTGAAGGCAAGTGATTAGCAGAGTGTTCTCCCAAAGGCCTGCACCCTTAGTTCATAGTGCCGTAGTCCAGCAGTTCCCTTTGACACCTCCCATATTTACTCTCTGCTATTACTGGTGCAAATAGCCGTTTTCTGTCCAGGGTTATAGTGCTACTGTCTAAAAATCTGGATAGAACAGAAAAATGTATTTATTAGGAGTTACAACATATTCTCTTGTGTGCATGTTGTTTTCTCCAGGCTTCGGGAACCTGCTATCATCACCGCCCAAATGTGTCACAAAAAGCATCATCAGGACAATGGAGATGAACGGTAATTTAGAAGGCTATCCTATAAAAACTGCAGAAACACCAAAGGTGAAATCAGTAGATCTGGAAGACAGAGAAGATGACGATGATGAGGAAGAGGATGAAGAAGAGGAGAAAGACGAAATAGAGGAGGTTAAAGAGGTGAAAAAAGGTAAATTATTACTATTTCTCATAATTAAATCCTTAAGCACATTGAAACATGCAGACTTATTCAGGTTTGTTTACTCTGCAGCCCAGCAAAGCTTGTGATAATCAGATTCCTCCCTTTAGATTTCCTCTAGATTTAGTATGGGACTGTTTTTGCAAGAAAAATAACATACATTTTTTCAGTATTTATTTTCAGTAGTTTAGTTTGAAAGTCTTATTCACATTCAATCAATATTTTGGTAACAGAGGAACATTTTCTGATGAGAAGATGAAGTGCAGGAGGAGCTGCTCATCTGTATCGTGGAGTTTTTGAGTGCCTACATTTTAGTTTTAACTTAGGCCCCGTTTACACTAAGTTGTTTTAGTTTTAAAACGCATAAGTTTTGCTACGGTTACGGCATCCGTCCACACCACGCCGGAGTTTTCGAGCCCAGAAAACGGAGTGTTTTGGAAACGCTGGAGAGGCCGTTTTCATTCTAAAATGCTGCTGCTCCGTCTCAGTGTAGATGGGGGAAAACGGAGACATCTGAAAACGGAGGCGGGGCTGCAGACATTCGCCTCTCTGATTGGGGCTTTTCCCTCTATATTAAGTAGCCTACACACAGTTCAGTGACAGTCCTGCATCCTCTCCTCGTAAGTTTAGACTTCGCAAGTTTGATATGGAAAACAAACTCCCGAGTGTGTACATGGTACTTTATAACGTCATTCACATCACCCTGGCTACGCTGTTTCACTTTCTTAACAATAAAATGAAAACATGACATAAGGAACTGCCTATTTTTATTTTGATATGAGCAACTTAACAGACATCAAAAAATGTTGAGGCGTCGTGTAGCTGCGTAATATAAGCGTCATCTTCATGCATATTTATAACAAAACGGAGCCTATAACATTACTGCCTCCTCTCATTTTCATTGAAAATACGAAACATACCCTCTCTTACATTGAATAGTTTTAATAATTAATAATGACCATTATAAAAGTTCAACGCACAATAAGTTTATACAATAGAGAAAATAAAGGCAAGCAATCAGTCAGATGTGGTGTCCGCTATTACATTAATTAGGATATTAACCTAACTTATCTGCGCTCAGCCAAAACACGTTACCTAAGAACAAGTAATA
>CAIGQZ010035013.1:10272278-10292742 GCA_903798205.1 Danio tinwini | reverse complement strand
TAGAGAGAGAGAGAGAGAGAGAGAGAGAGAGAGAGAGAGAGAGAGAGAGAGAGAGAGAAAACTCCAATATTTTGAATTTGGATTGAACCACTTAGTTCAACCACTAGTTGTCAAACCTACATACTGCACCTTTAAAACACCCTAACAACAAAAATAAGTACATTAAATAAGATAAATAATAAATTAATAAAATAAGGAAACTGCTATAAAATATATAGATCTTTGATTTCACAAAATAATTTACAGACTCAAGTCAAGTAACTTATTTCTATAGTACTTTATACAATATAGATTGTGTCTTTACATGAACAGAACAATAAAAAATAAAAGCCATAACAATATTACACTTAGTAGGACATATTCAGCATGTTAGGCTGAATATGTATAAGTTATATTGAAATGGATTCAGTTCTGTTTAATATGAATTGTCACTGTTGATATGCGCATTGAAAAACTCCCACACTGGCAACATACTTTGAGGGTGGTTTAATTGGTGGAAAAATCCATAATTTACCAACAAATACCATTAACAATCTTATGAGTCTGAAATGAGTATGATTAAATTCAAACATTCTTTAAACTATCAAAGATAATCAACATAAAGCCTTACGGGTAAGGATTTTCCATTGGCAATACTCAAATTTAACAAAAATAAAATAATTGGTCATTTAAAAAATAAAATAACTGTTCAAAAACACATAATTGGCCAGGCAAAAATCACAAAACACCAATGCTGGGATGTGCTGGGTGGTTTCCAGGATGCTGCTATGCAGTTGCAAGGGTGTTCTGGGTAGAACAAAGATTGTATCGTTCTCTAAGTCTTCAATTATGCAAGATCAGATGTAGAATACTCTAAAAGGCAATGGATTCAACTTCATATGCTATGTTTTTTTAACTAAACTCGCACAAATTACCCTAAACCATTCCCCATGGTTCCATTGTTCAGCCAAACAGGTAATCCTGCCCCAAACCCACACCATCAGTGGATTCTGAAATTAATAAGTTAGTCCATTTTAACAAAATAGGTTGTTTTCACGTGACGTCATTGATGACGTGAGAGATGGAGGGCAGGAAGTGATTCTTCTACATAGGAATGGCTATCAGAACATCAAAATAATTCTGTTTTATGTTGGCTATAATTGCTTAAATTGGTCAAAATAAGAAATGCTGAACAGCTTTTATAAATTTCCAAAAGTTTTAGCTCATAAAGAGGAGAACGTACAAGAAACTGGCTGACAAACAGAAGAAAAGGCGACATGTAATAAACATTTTTTTCGATACATCCATGTGTACCAGCTGTATTTGAACGCGATAATTCGTTTGGCAGCACGAATAAAGATTATATAGAAGCCTAGCTAATGTGTATAAATATGTTAATGTGCTTTATAAAAATCAGATTCAAACACCACCACACGTATACAAAATTCAGGAGAATATAAATAACGTACTCTGTCATGTAATCGCTGCAATGAAATCTCAGTCTGGTTTTGCTATAATTTATTTCGGCAGCCGTAACATTGAAATGCGCCGCAGTGGTGAATGTTTGTTGATGGCAACTTCAGTTCATCGACCGAACAAAAAAAGAAATGTAACCCTTGTGACAAAACTAGACGGTTATGATACAAAAATGAATAAATAATAATAATGTAGACTATGCATCCACGCTTTTGTATGCTTTCTATTATTTTGCGAAGTTATTCATATGGGGAAAAAACTATAGTAATTATAACAAACATGTTTTTAAACCACATAGTAAAGTGTATAACATGTAGAACTCTTTGTTAATAAATGCTACAGAATACTGTAGCATAGTAAACTGATATAAACACTGTAACGTTAATGTAAACTGTGGTGCATTGTGATGGTCTAAAATTATAGCATAGAAAACTGAAGCCTATTGAATTTGTTTATTACTACACCACAGCAACAATATAATTACTACGACAGTTTTATTCAAGTAATTATTTACAGTATGCTTCTAAACACTATAGTATTTTTTCATGTGACAGTTTATATAGTATCTACCGCCTCAATGACAGGCAGATATATTTTAGTTCAGTAGAAAACTCGGCTCTCTTTATGATATAAGGATCATGCTCAACATATGTGGTTATTTTCTATTTATATCTCCTTTTAAACAAAAATATGGACTTTCCTCAATGTCTGCTATTCATTTTTTTACTTCTTGTCCTCCATCTGAATTTCGCGCGTCACCAGAACCATGTGATTGAAAACAACCTATTTAGCAATGTTTTGAAAGCACAACAAATACCCCACCTGGTATTAAAGAGACAGTTCACCCAAAAATGGAAATTTAATCTGTTGTTTAATATGAAAGATATATTAAAGAGTGTTGAATTGGAAAATAATAATAAAAAATTTAATTCACATAAAACATTAGCGAATAAAGAACCGTTAATAAGTCAAAGATAACAAAAGCGTTCCAAATATCAAAAAGAAAATGGAATTTGTTGCAGTGGGAGACGCCAACATGGACCTTTTTTCTTATGTAATAAATTATTTGCACCTCAGAAGATGATGAAGCGCAATGAAAATGAGCATTTTTTTGAGGCTTAAGATGCTCTTTGGTTTGGTAGTTCTGGGAGGAAGTAATAATAATAATAATACCTTACATTTATGTAGCGCTTTTCTGGACACTCAAAGCACTTTACACATCTCATCCACCACCAGTGTGCAGCATCCACCTGGATGACGTGACAGCAGCCATATTGCGCCAGACTGCACACACACGCTGATTGGTGGAGAGGAGACAAAGTGATAAAGCCAATTGGATGGTTAGGAGGCCATGATGGAGAGAGGCCAGTAGGAAAATTTGGCCAGGATTCTGGGGTTAAACCCCTAGTCTTTGTCGAAGGACATCCTGGGATTTTTAACGATTTTAAATTTTTGACTCTCCACAGAGAGACGGGACCCTCCTTTTAACATCTCATCTGAAAGACGGTGCTCACTTAGCAGTATAAATTCCCTGTCACTATAATGGGGCATTAAGACCCACACAGACCACAGGTTGAGCGTCCCCTAATGGTCTCACTAACACCACTTCCGGCAGCAACCTAGCTTTTCCATGTGGTCTCCCACCAAGGAACTGACCGGGTGCAGCCCTGCTTAGCTTCAGTGGGCTAGCTGCCAGCTAATAATACCAAACCATTTTGATAATGACAATAACTTTGGCTTTAGACTTTTGGCTGATTTTTAGAATGAAAAGGTCATTTTTACTAGTTAAAAAAAGCAATCGGATTACATAAATCACATTACTTGAAATAAGTTACCACCAACTTTAAGTATGACTACCTTGTTGAGGTGGTCTTTCTCCTATAATGTCGCAGAAACAATCAAGTGTTAGGTCAGTAGACGGAGAGTTGTTTTTTTACACATCTGATCAAATGCATTTTGTGACTACATCTGGAAAGTTGTGGACAAGCTCAAACATTCACACCTGTAATCATCAAATAATTGATGGAAATGCATCTTCATACCAGGTGTAAACAAGACTGAAGTTAGATAACACTTTTCTGGATATTTTACTCAAGTTGAATGTCCCAGAATTCCCAAGCACCGTCATAACATCCCATGAAAGTTCAGACAGCAGCATTACAAAAGCATTAAGGGTGATAAATCAAGAGCCGCCAAATCACAAAAGCTGTAACCCACAATGGAATTAGTCAGCCACGTCCTCATCTAATGCGTCAAAGATAAGCTGCCCGCACATGCACCAACAGCTACTTGGCATGGAATCTGAGCCAAATACTTTTAAAACATACATACCATAACGTACAGTCCCTGAAACTAAAACATAATAGCTGTTAATAAAAAAATTCAGTCCCACTTTGTATTAGATGCTTTATGATTGTACAAATGGGTTCAGTTATTCTGGCCATTTTGTATTCTTATTCAAACTTTGCTGTTAGTGAAGTGTGTTTGTGTGAATTATGGTTAGGGACAGGTTTGATACATCTCATATGAATTTCACATATTATACACTTTCAGAAATAAAGGTACAAAAGCGGTCACTGGTGCAGTACCTTTTCAAAAGGTACACCTTAGTCATTTTTAATACCTTTAAGGGCCGATACACACTAGGCCAATGGCAAACAACTAGAACAGATGAAACCTAACTGTGTTGTTGCCTCACGTTGGCTCACATCTGAAACAAAAAAGCTGTGCATGAACACACCAAACGACCGAAAACCAATTGATTTAAGAGAGCACATTCTGCGCCTGCACAAAAAGACGCATCTTTCCACACAGCGTTTCTGTTTTGTTGCTAGAACGACAAAACTGAAACTTACCATGCAAGCATGCAAAGCAAAAACAAAGCAGCTTTTAGAACCATTATCACAGTAAATGGCCCTCACCATGGAGGAATTCGCTCCTGCAACGGTGTCTGATAATCTAATAATCCATATTATTTGTAAATATTTCAGAAAAGTAGCGAAATTACAGTCCTTTTTGTGTTCCTTCATGGCTTGAATTGTTTACTTGCTACGTCACTTCACAAAATCACACTCGGGCTCCGATTTATTGCGGAATAACTCATCAGAGTCCTCTCTTCAGTCGATGGCTAATGCAGATTGGACATGCTGAACCGGGCCAACAAGCTAAGATATTAACCCGTCGAGGCAACGTGTGGAACACACCAAACCAACGAGCTGAACCAACAAAGCCTAAAGGCTGACCGCTGACTTGTTCTGTCCCAGCCCTAAGGTATCAATATAAACCGTTTCCATCCACCTATTTTTGTGTGCATTATGGAATATTGCAAAAAAAAAACTTATGTCCACAACGCAACAGGATATTTTTTTATTTGATAAAAAAGTGTGTATAAAACTATGATGGAAACACATTTATCAAATAAACTCCGGAATGTGCAACGATGAAGTCATGTGATTTTTTTTCAACATATTACTTGACAGATAAAAATGGGATGCAATGGGAGGACATTAATGGACAAACAAGTGGACTGACCTCATTTCACAACATCTTAAAAAGTTTTGGTCATTCTAAAATCCCTCAGCCAATGTCCATCATTAAAGTGGCTCAGTATTATTACCTCCAGAACTGTCTTGTGTGTCTGCGCTCCCAAAGAGCGTCTCACACCTCCAAAAGCCACCACGTATACATTGCATCTACATCATCTGAGACAAAAGTACTTTATTTTGAAAGAATAAAGGCTCAGTGGCTACTTCAAATGCAGAAAATTCCCTTTTTGTTTTTTGATATTCGGCACCAGCTTGTCAGGAAGTGTTGGTTTACTTCTCTTTGACTTATGGGATTTAGACTATTTAAATGTAGTGGGTTTGGTGTCTTGTCACAAATCGACAGTTTTGTCATCAAGTTGTGTTAAGATTATGGCTTGCTTGCAACCTCACCCAAAGTAGTACTAAGTACCACTTACTAGGTACAAAACACAGAGGAAAAGCTCCCAAAATTAGCTCAACTAAACCAAACCACACCACACCACACCATGCAGTAGAAAATCAACTATTGGTACAACTGTGTACCTTTTAAAACGATACCACCCCAGTGACACCCAGAGACGCTTGTCTACAAAAGATAAACACATTTCAAATACAAAACATCTCAAATTCTTACCATGAGGCTTGCCTAATAAAAGTTCTGGTGCCAAGTAGTCAGGAGTTCCCAAAATAGGAGCCCCTTCAACGCGTTCAGGACCTCTACGAACACTTTTAGGTGTCCTATAGGGAGTGTGTGAGACAACCATCTGCTGTGGAGTCTAGGAAAGAAGAAAACATGAATCAGTCAACACAAAATAACATTTTTAATTTCTAAAAAGCTATAGGCACACTTCCTGGTTTTTGATATGCCAATTTAGACACCATGTCAAAGCACAGTACCTGATGAAAGCAACTACAATTTCTGACATGTCCTTGTGCATCTAATTAATGGCTTACATTATTGTTGAATGATTCTATGCAAATGGTCAATTCCAATGTATACTTAACCTAAAAAAGAATTTGTCATCATTTACCTCCCCTCTACTTCTTCCTTTGAGACAAAAAAAGATTATCTGAAGATTGTTCCAATCCATTAAGGCCAATTGTACTTCTGTGTTGACTGCACGCACGTGGTAGATCCAGCGTAGCCTTTTACAGTTCTTCGCCATACCCTGACGTGCACCTCTCAAAAAATTTAACTACATATCGCAATGATTCAGAGTACAAGATCTGTGATGAGTGTGGATGGGGAGCTGTAAGAGTAAAGTAAGGTCAGTAGCACAAGTGTTTAATAAGTGATAAGTCCCAGAAAGGAGCTCCTGATGGACACCTTTGTTTTGTGTTTATTTAATGAATAACATTATTGAACATTCACCAGTTCCCACCTCTTTCTGCATTGAATGTGTGATCTATTTTTTTACAGTAGCATCACATACATTTCTGGTGTAAACGTAAAACACTGGCAAAGAAACTAGACATGGTGGAACATAAGATCCCACTGCCTACTAGCATTTTGGATGTTTTATTAGAAAGCAAAAGACAGAACACCATTGGGTATGGCGATCACTCAGTGCAGAAGTATAAATCAGTCTTTAGCCATTGACTTCCATGGCATTTTTTCCTCACCATTGGCTACTGGTTTTTAACATTCTTCAAAAACTCAGAAAAAGAAACCCAAATAGACATTGAGGGTGAGTAAATTTTCATTTTTGTGTGAAATATGGCTTTAAATTCTTCTCCAGTTTTGTTTGAGTTCCTCACCTGGTAAAGTGAATTGCTCAGACTGGGTCTTTTCTTCTGAACTGGAGTCATGGCATTGTGAAAGGAAGCCAACGCCGACATTTCCATGGCATCAAAAGAGGCCAGGCTGAGATGCGACGTACAGGAGCGATTGATTGAGCTGCAGTAGCTCCTGAACGCAACCACAGTTTTGGGTTTGAGGAAGCCTGGTGATTTGATCATACTGTCGGACAGGCCCTGAGGATGATTGAGAAGAGAACGCTCACATTCACCCCTACGCTGCTTTGCGCTGCTATGCTTTGGTGTAGCAACTGTGGGTTTAGCCATTGGGGTGACTGCAGAAATCTCGTTTTCGTCCAACTCCTCAAAAGACGACGATAAAGCTTCTTGTTTGGAGTGCGTTGATTTTTGTGGCGTGTTAGCAACCAGTGACATCTCATGGGCCGAGACATCAGAGTCTAAACTTAGGCTTCTTCTGAAATTTCGCTCATCTCCAGGCGAGGTTGAAGAGCTGGAGTTGGCCTCTACTTTAAGCGAAGCCCCCTCTTCACCCTGATCTTCCAGCTCACAGAAGAGATTTTTGGCCACGGCTGTGGGACTAGATTGCTTTGGGCCAGTTCTCTCATTGAACTGTTGACATTTAGGTGCACTTTTAACATCATCAAGCCCTACAATCGAGAAAATTCCAGTCAAGCCTGTGTGGGCCCTTGAGGTCTTCTCTGGAATCTGGAAGGATCTCTTGTACGCTGCATCATTTTTCTTGCATAGAATCTCAGCCTGTTCTGGGCTTTTCTCAACCTCCTCAAATGCTCTCTTCACTGAAGATTTGAGCTCTTTTGGAGGCTCTGGTTTCAAAAGACTGTTCCCAACTGACTGATGAGGAACAGTCTTCCCCAATGGAGTGGCAGAGTTGTCGGTTGCACCAAACTGGAGTCTCTTTGCAGAAAGGTCTAGTTTAATATTCCTGCTGTTGTCAACTTGGTTATTGAGAGGAGTAAAAACAGTGCTGTGATCCTGAGCTCGCGCTGGAAGCATCTTCCTCTTTTCCACAGGAGTCAAGGGAACGTTTCTTGACTTTCTGTTGTCAACTTCTCTTCGATTCAGCTGTGGAATGTTCTCGACATCATGCAAGTTCTAGAATTAATGACAATTTCAGAATTATTAACTTTATTGTATGCACATTACCATTCAAAAATCTAGAGTAAAGCCCAATCCCAATTCTACCCCTTAGCTTTTACCCTTACCCCTACCCCTCGTTTTGCGCGTTCCTGTCAAGGGCTAGTGGTGTCCCAATTCTCTTTAGCTTGAAGACGTAGGGCTAAGGGCAGGGGGTATACACCCCTTCGAATGAAGATTTTTCAGGAGCACACTTGAAACGAAGGGGTAAGAAGTTTCCCAGAATACACCTGCCACAACGGCAGTATTGCTGAACTCGGAAGGAGATCCACAAATTAGTATTTTTTTTTTGTCATCATTACGAATCTTTACGACAAACAAGCATATGTTTTAATATATTCATAACCGCGTTCATGTTTTACCATCATTCTTAAAAAAAAAAAAAAAAAAACGCAAAAAAAAAAAAACGTTAAAATAAACAATCTATAATCCCTAATCATAAGCCCTGTACAGCAGTCCAACAACATTCTGACACTCGATGACACTCGAACACCCTGTCAGAAAAGTCTAGTGGCTGAGAATGAGCCTTTTACAGTGTCTGCTATAATGTTAATGTTGTTTTTGGAGTGTTTAAACAGATGAATATCGATCTTATTGCCACATTAGATCGTTATGATAACATAATATATCCCTTCAGTGATTTCCTGAAGATAAATACCAAAAAACAACACAACTGGAATAACTACAGCAGTCGCGATCGTCTGATCTCACATAAAGCAAGAGATCGCAATGACGTATGATGACGTGTGCAGGTGTTGAAGTGCTGTCCCAATTCTTAGGGGTAAATTTTGAAGCCCTTCCCCTTAACCCTCGGTTGTAAGGGCCAAGGAGAAGGAGTAGGGGTACAAAAATAGAATTGGGCCTAAGTAATAGTGTTGTCATGATACTGGAATTTGATAACAACCAGTACCATCCATTTCCCACTAACATTTGATCGCTGTTGAGCGTGTTCTTAAACACTGCTGATTTGCCATTGTGTTCACGTGTTCAACAGAAATGACTGTGATTGGCCGTGAAGGTCATCAGTTCACCGAACTCATCGTGGTTTGCTGAGTGTAAGAAAAGATACAAGGACACTAGAGCATTTTAAAGCCATGAAGATCAGCTGGTTTGTTTATAAGCTGACATGCGAGCGATTTGCTGATGAATAGACTGATCTTCACAGCTTTAAAATTATTTAAAATGCTCCAGTGTCCCTGTATCTGTGGTTACACTCAGTTAACAGCATTGAGTTCAGTGAACTGATGATCTTCACGGACAATCACAGTCATTTCTGTTAAGCACGTGAACACAATGGAAAAAAAAAATAAGAAAGTGCTCAACGGCGATCAAATGTTAGCGGGAAATGAAGTAGAAATGGTCTCAGCGTCAATTACTTGCCCCATTTAAAAAACAATTCTCATTAGTTATTTCTTAGCCACATATTTTAAATAATGTGTCAAACAAGCAGAGCCTAGTTGTATACATTAGGGCTCAACAATAAACACTCAACAATAAACACGCGTGCAAGGCGGGACTGTTACCCGATCAGGACAGTGCTGCCTTGTCACTAAAGTTTCATTTGCCTGTGACTATTTGTACAAATACAGTCTTGTCAATTGCGTACAAATACAGTTTATGACCTCTCACTCTGTGATGTCATAAACACAATACTGCTTTTCAGTTCCTCTCATCTGATTGGATGTTGTGAGCATTTTTCTGTAACCTGGTAACAACCAGTACAACAAACATACAACATCAAATTATGAGTCTAAAAAACATCTGTTTCTAGCCTCTTTGAAGCAGACAATTACGTGGGTACAGTACAATAAAAAAATTAAGTGATGCTTTGCACCGTCAGTTTCCAGGTAAAGCAGACAAGTCAGGAGCCTTTTTCATTGGAACAAGCAATTTTACCGAAATCAAAACCTCAAAGCTCATGATAAAAGTGACAGTACTTTGAATTTTGCTCATTATACATTTCAAGAGTTCACACTTAGCTGATGATTGATTATAAAGCTTGTTTGGCATGCTGTCCTGGGAGAGAGCTTCGAGCTCATAAGATCCTTGAGCCCGGGGCTCCCTCGCATTGCAAGGCGAGAGGGGAGTTTGAGCTCAGGTAGATCTCGAGAACTCCCCTGCTGTAGAAGCTAATAAACAAATAGTGATTGCTCTTAAGAGATAACTACTTACTAAGTGCATGTCTACGGTGCCAATTTGGATTAGTCAATTAACTTAAGTTGCTTGTTTTTGGACGGTGGGAGTAAACTGGCGGAAACCCACACGAGCACGAGGAGAATGTGCAAACTCAACACAGAAACGTTGGCTGGTTTAATAATGACCAGAACCAAAGACGTTCTTGCTGTGAGGCAACAGTGCTAACCACTGGGCCAACGTGCCACCCATCTAGGAAAGGAGGAGGAGTAGGGGTGGAAGGGGGGATTCTTCAAAACGAAGATGACTGTGGTACAAAACCTAGGGCATTTATAGTGGCGTACAAGTCGTCTGATTAGAGAATCATAAATTAGATAATGCAGGGCCAGCCACAAGCAATCATAAGCATGTGATCCTCTCGATGAAAGTTTATTTATGAATTAATTTCGAGAGGATCACATGCTTATAATTAACTTAACATTTTTTATATTTAAATTCTAGATTCACAGACATTATTTTTGAGGATCTTTAAGGTGTCCTGAATAAAATTAAGGCACATTTATTATATAACATATTTAAAACATGTGGCTGAGAAATAGCCATTAGCTTTTTATTTGGTGGGGCCAGTGAAAATTTTGACAGGGCAAAAAAACCTGAATTAGGCAAGTAGAAAAAAATCTTAAGCATTGAACCCTGTACATGCAAAAAAAAATTTCAACATAACTTAAAAAAAAACAATCTTGAAAACTTTAAACTAAATCTATGCACAACAGACCTGTTATAATATTAGTTATAAATAGTTTTGCTAAAAGTTTTATTGAGATTTATTGTTGGAGATTGGACGTGTGTTGGATCAGTTGGGTAGCTTTGCATAAACAAAGGAAAATTAAGACCGGTTTAAAACTATTTAATATCTACAAGACAATATTTCAGGGAATTTAAAACATTTTAAGGCCTAAAATTTTGTTTTTAAAATGGAAGACATTAAGACTTTTTAAGACCCCACGACACCCTGTCAGAATTACATCAAATATCTGTTTTCAAAACGTGTATCAAATGATAGCCAAATAAATGTGTACTATTAATGTAAAATGTCATCCATAACAATGATGTGACATGTACCAATAGGAATTTGTAAGAAAAAATAATTTAATCAATGTAAATTTAAAATAATAAAACTATTATGACATAAAATATAAGAGTAAATTAAATATCAAGGAAGACTCTGTTGTTGTTTTCCCAAATGACCATAACTAAACAAATTTTTATACTTAGTTTTACACTTAGTTCAATTTTAAATAAGGAAGCATTATCCAATTATCTATCTATCCATCCAACCATCCATCCATCCATCCATCCATCCATCCATCCATCTATCTATCTATCTATGGGCATACTCTACATTACATTGCAACATTTACTAAGCATCTGATTATAGTTTTTAATGTAATTTCTTTGCTACTTTGTCTTTGTCAGCTAAGTTATGTTCAAAACCCAATGAACCAAAAAGCTACGGATTCTGATACACAACCTGCTCATCTTCCCACATTGGGCTGACGCAGTTTTCAGAGTCAGTAGTGGATGGTAGCATGCATGAGTGTGTGCTCCCAACACTCAGGGTCTCGAGTCTCTTCCCTGACTTTAACAGCCTTGGTGTCAAACTCCTCGCCAGCAGGACAGGACTGAACACACTGTTGGATCCTAGAGAACACCACAAGTTAGGCTTCATTATGCTAGTACAGCAAGAAAGAAATGGTATACTAAAAAACAACAACAACAGACTATGGATGTGCATTAATCTGCCACATACCTAGAGCTCGACTTGTGCACACTGGGGAATTCATGTACTCGGCCCGTCTCTTCGTGAGAGGTGAACCCAAAGACCTGTTCCTCTGCTTGACTTTCCCACAGGACATTGGGCTGCCCAAAACTGTGCTGCTGTGACGCTTACCTTCTATAACTGGGGTGTTCTGCAATTTTGAGTCAAAGAAGGACCGTTCACTATCAAGCCATAAAATACATAAAATATGAATCTGCAGATCTACTTACAAGACCAAGAGAGCTGATCAGTGACAGAACTTGACCTGGTGTTCGAAAATAATCCTTTGTAGGCTTCACCAAAGACGGTGTGGTTAAAATGTCCATCAGGTTTAGCTCTGGATGGTGAGAAAGAAACATTTAGTAAAACTTGCAATAAAAATAAACATTTTTAGCATTTCTTGCTATGAAATAGAAACATACCTCTGTCGAGTTTAACCTTGGAGAGGCCAAAGTCTGTGAGCTTAATGTGACCCTCATTCGAGATGAGCATGTTGTCTGGTTTTAAATCCCTAAAACAAATGACAATAAAAACATGGTCAGTTTGACAAGCAAAACACCACAAATGATAACAAATACACCACAAATACCTGTGAATAATGCTGTGTCTGTGGAGGTAATCCAGAGCCAGCGCGACCTCTGAGATGTATTTCAGAGACATGTCCTCATCAAAGTAGCCATAAATATGAAGAAGCGATTTCACATCTCCTCCAATCAGATACTCCATCACCTATGAAAGTATTAAACGTGCACTGAAACATTGTTCTGAACGTCACAAAACCTGTAAAAACAATGAGGATCAAAGATGACACTTAAGCGATGTATATATATATATATATATATATATAAGCGAGCCAATTGTCTTCTTTAAATGTTACTTAAAGGGCACTTAGAATGCAAAATCAACTTTTGCGAGCTGTTTGGACAGAACTGTGTGTAGGTACAAGAACTGTGTGTAGGTACAGTGTGTCCACTGTCATATTGGAGTGATATAAACACAACAAGTCCCTTTTTTTTATTTCTTGACGTTAAAATAGGATCCAAATCCCATCGATTTTGTAGCCCACCACAATATGACATAGAAGTGCAGTTTTCCCCACCCACCGAACTGATTGACAAGAGTGTATTAACATATCTCCATAGTAATGCATATAAACATGTCCACAGAACTGGATTTGCAAAGAAACTGTGATTTGTTCCAACTCTCTGTGATCAGCTGCACCTCAAGAATGAGCTTTACAATACAAAAAAAATACAACAAAGTTTAAAACATTTTAAAACAGTGCATGTTTGTAATTAAGAAAAGGTTGTAAAATCCCTATATAATTCATACCCGCTGAAATCAGCACAGCCGCATTGTCTCAGTAAAACTATATACGAGAATGCTTCAATCATATAATAGTATAAATGCATAACGTGTACAGTAGCATAATGGATATCCATATAGCTGTATATATTAACTTGTATCCTGTCACATTTGCCAAGTAGATGTGCAAAGTGTGTACAGTGCAACTTGAACGTGTGTGTGTGTGTGTGTGTGTGTGTACTGCAAATTTTGTGGCATTTGTGTGTGACTCCATTGCAGAAAGGCTTAAATACACTTCACAACAAATTAACTTACTTGGTATTTTTGACTAATAAACCATAAACTATATCTCTTTTTTTTTTGACGTAACACAGGAGAAGGAGAGCCGCATGTGGGAACGGCGGGGAGAACCAGCTCATTTGTATTTAAAGGCACAGGCTACAAAAACAGCGATAATTTTCTCCCATCCCAAAATTCACCTATCGAACAGGGTATAATAAATGATCTGATGGGTATTTTGAGCTGAAAGTTTACAGACACATTCTGGAGACACCAAAGACTTATCTTACATTTTGTAAAAGGCATAAAAATAGGAGCTCTTTAAGTAACCTTTCTGGAAAAACATTAAAATATCAAAAATAAGAGAGAAATATTGTTCCACGGTCATTCCACATATGTATGGAAAAATGTAAGACATAATCAAACTGTGTACATGTTTTTTTTAATAAAAGATAATGTCATGATTAAGGTATAAAAATGATTGGGGTTGGGCTCTGATCCTTAAATGGAGTCTTTTAATATTTCATCAAATGTTTCTTACTAAATTTCCCTGACAAGCTTCTTCGTACGGGTGGAAAATATACCGTTTGAGCATCGATATCAATGTGCGTATTTGCAATAGTCACATCACAGGACTATATTGTTTATTAAAGGTTAAAATATGTTATTAAATGTTAAATATTTTAATTATTTATGTAATGAGTGTTACATTTGAGTGTTCAATTTCTGTACTTAAATACTGTTAGACTCCCCAGAAAACCATACAGGACTGCTTTTTTTATATTTGCTTGTAATTTACTATAAATTATGGAGATGCACTGCATAGAAAAGGTCTTGATCGTCCCAGATGATCCAAATTAACGAAATCATTCCAAATAGAGCTATTCAAATCATCTGGTGAAATTATATTCATATCGCAGCAAAACAATATCACAAAGCCAGATTTTTCCAATACTGTGCAGTCCTAATTTCCTATGTAAATATTGTTACACCATTCACCCCATACATACCAGATAGACTTTAGTTGCGGTTTGAAGAGAGTAAAACAGATGCACGATGAAAGGGCTTTTACTGAGAGCCAGAGCATCTCTCTCAGCTCTCATCTGCTCAGTCATGTTCTTATCCACCATTTCTGCTTTCTTCACCACCTGCCAGAAAAAAAAAATAAAAAAGGTAATCAGTGATAATGTTCAAACGGGGAAGATGACCCTGTTGAACATAGCAAAAAGAAAACATTAATATAGTGCAGAATTATTAGGCAAGTTGTATTTTTGAGGATTAATTTTATTATTGAACAACAACCATGTTCTCAATGAACCCAAAAACTCATTAATATCAAAGCTGAATATTTTTAGTTTGTTTTTAGTTTTAGCTATTTTAGGAGAGCTGTACTGTTTTCCCTCCTTGTAAATCTCACATTTGATGATGGACCACAGGTTCTTTATGGGGTTCAGATCAGGTGAACAAGGAGGCCATGTCATTAGTTTTTCTTCTTTTAGACTCTTTCTTGCCAGCCACGCTGTGGAGTACTTGGACGCGTGTGATGGAGCATTGTCCTGCATGAAAATCATGTTTTTCTTGAAGAATGCAGACTTCCTGTACCACTGCTTGAAGAAGGTGTCTTCCAGAAACTGGCAGTAGGACTGGGAGTTGAGCTTGACTCTATCCTCAACCCGAAAAGGCCCCACAAGCTCATCTTTGATGATACCAGCCCAAACCAGTACTCCACCTCCACCTTGCTGGCGTCTGAGTCGGACTGGAGCTCTCTGCCCTTTACCAATCCAGCCATGGGCCCATCCATCTGGCCCATCAAGACTCATTTCATCAGTCCATTAAACCTTAGAAAAATCAGTCTTGAGATATTTCTTGGCCCAGTCTTGAAGTTTCAGCTTGTGTGTCTTGTTCAGTGGTGCTCGTTTTTCAGCCTTTCTTACCTTGGCCATGTCTCTGAGTATTGCACACCTTGTGCTTTTGGGCACTCCAGTGATGTTGCAGCTCTGAAATATGGCAAAACTGGTGGCAAGTGGCATCTTGGCAGCTGCACACGACTTTTCTCAGTTAATGGGCAGTTATTTTTTGCCTTGGTTTTTCCACACGCTTCTTGTGACCCTGTTGACTATTTTGAATGAAACGCTTGATTGTTCGATGATCACGCTTCAGAAGCTTGGCAATTTTAAGAGTGCTGCATCCCTCTGCAAGATATCTCACTATTTTTGAATTTTCGGAGCCTGTCAAGTACTTCTTTTGACCCATTTTGCCAAAGGAAAGGAAGTTGCCTAATAATTATTCACACCTGATATAGGGTGTTGATGTCATTAGACCACACCCCTTCTCATTACAGAGATGCACATCACCTAATATGCTTAATTGGTAGTAGGCTTTCGAGCCTATACAGCTTGGAGTAAGACAACATGCATAAAGAGGATGATGTGGTCAAAATACTCATTTGTCTAATAATTCTGCACTCCCTGTATATTACCTTACTTCCACTGCTGTATGAAAACATGAAAATAACAACCTGCACTGTATCAGATTTACTAAATAGGCAAATCAGCATTTACGATTTACGAAACAATCTAATTGCACTAATTTGCCCCTTTACAGAACGGAATAACTTGAAGACATATTGAGTAATTGATTGAACTGAAAGGATTTGGGGATTGTTTTTATGACTTCACAAATAGCTGACTCCTTCACAGCCAGGAACCAGAGAAAAATCTGTACTTATTCATGTTTATTTATTCTAAATATTTTGGAAATATTTTGGTACAGGCAACGCGGTGGCGCAGTGGGTAGCGCTCTCACCTCACAACAAGAAGGTTGCTGGTTCGAGCCTCGGCTAGGCCAGTTGGCATTTCTGTGTGGAGTTTGCATGTTCTTGCATTTCCTCCGGTTTTCCCCACAAAAAAAGACATGCGGTACAGGTGAATTGAGTTAGCTAAATTGTCTGTGGTGTATGTGTGTGAATAAGAATGTATGGGTGTTTCCCAGTGATGGGTTGCAGCTGGAAGGGCATCCGCTGCGTAAAACATATGCTGGATAAGTTGGCGGTTCATTTCGCTGTGGGGACCCCTGATTAATAAAGGGACTAAGCCGAAAAGAAAATTAATGAATTTATAAATATTTTGGTACATCGAAGTGTGGTTATGATGACCACCTGACAAGCTAATCCATCTTAAAATGTCACAAAAATGCAGTATTTAAACCCCATAATTAAATAGAAAATGAGGCAAATAGCTGCAAAAACAAGTCCACATTTTGAGAAAAAAAGAACCACCTATTACACCAGGCTGCCTTTTTTATACTAAGCTTTTATTGATTTTTTAAGAAAATATAACCAGTGGGAACAAACAAACAAACAAAAAATAACAATACATATGTACATAAATATACATAGATACATGTATACGCAAATACATCCATATCTAATTATAAAGTCGTTGTGGAGAAAGCCAGCCATTTACTTCATTCCTGTATAATGATCTCTAATTGTAATCTAAGTGCATGTGTCATTTTTTCCTATTTCCTCAACTTCTGCTATCATTTAGAACCATTCATCTTTAGTTGGTGGATCTTCTTTATGCCTTTTCCAGGTTATATATCAATAGCATTTTTATAAATAATGTTTTGCTGGATAATACGTTACCTTGATGGCATAGAGTTTGGAGTTGTATTTCTTTCTGGCGAGGTAAACCTTCCCAAAAGCTCCTCGACTGATGGGTTTGACAAGCACAAAGTCCTCGATGGAAGGAGCTTTAACTGCACAGTTTGAGCTTTCACATGACAATCCACGAGCTTCCATGTCTAAAAATATATCAATTTAACCCAACTAGATGATGGTTAGTTCACTAGTGGTCGTTTGTGTTTCCGTACAGTCAGACGATCCTCATTAAGATACACACAAAAAATAAATCACCAAAAAAGTGATTATTGTGTTGGAAATCTAACACAAATCACCATAAATGCATTTAAAGGCTACATGTATTCAGACTTTTACGTTATTTGTTTGATGAGTTCTCCGTTCAGTCCACCGCTTCCATTCTCACTTGTTGACAGCCGCGATGCGTTTGTTTTGAAATTTGAATTGTGGCACAATAAATTGGGTCCTAAAACGAGGTGTTTTGGCCGCCCTAAGACGAGGAAATTAAATAATAGACACAAATTAACAGAATGTTTATGTTCATTCGCGATTTTGAAAGAGCTCACAGTAGTTTTATTATGTCATACTTTTTATTTTAATCTTAAAGTAGTTAATTACGAGCTACGTCTCCGCAAAATAAATCAGGCAACGTTTCGGTCTCCCTATTCTTTCTATCTGACAAGCGCCCTCAGCTGGTTGTGATGGTTCCATTCTTCCAGGCTAGGTTGTTGTTGTTGGAGAGGCGTAACATGTAAAATAACAAAGATTTTGAAAACATCACAAATGCAGTTCTGGATGTAAATTCTGTATAACTGCAATTTTGAGTCTCGGAGATATTTAGCATTACTTTACCGTGGTATCGTTTGGGTAACGTTAATAATAAAATAGGCTACCAGGGCAATGGCACTGACATATTTGAATCAATAACTTGCTTATTCTTGGGGATTTCAGCCTTTTAAATGCAACGAAACCCAAAACGTAGACTAGTTTAGTGTATAGCAATAGTTTATTGTATGAAAATAATTGTTAATGAATGTATTTGTTCATATTTTTATTAATATTTAGTTTTTATTAATAACCTTAACCTAAATTTTTGGTATTAATCTAATTCATTTATTTCAATCACATTTTGTTCGTTTTATTATTGTGAATCCTGTATGTGAATCTTATTTGACCTCATATATAATTATTACAATTATTATATTAATGTAATTTGATTCATTTCCTTGTTTTTATTGTTGTTTTTATTAATTACAAAACATATGCATTTATTTGAATAATAATAATTCAATTAATGTGAATCGTAGTTGTATTATTTACTATTTTGTTCGTTATTTTAATTTTTAAGTTTATATTTTTTGGCCTGAAACATTTCATGGACCATCAGTACTCATACAGACTCCAGTAAAAAAAAAATAAAATAAATAAATATATATATATATATATAATAAAAACAAACATTTGAACATGTATAAGCAGACTGATTCAAGGACAGTAGACTGTAGTTTATCTGTACTTCAGCCAGCCACCAGGGGTCTGCAAAATGTTTAAATATAGCTTAGAGTAATACTATATAGTTTAGAACAATAATTAATATTCATTCATTCATTTCCTTTTCAGATTAGTCCCTTTATCAATCAGGGGTCGCCAGCATATATTTTACACAGCGCATGCCCTTCCAGCCGCAACCCATCACTGGGAAACATCCATACACACTCATTCACACACATTCGGACAATTTAGCCTACCCAATTCCCCTGTACTGCATGTCTTTGCACTTGTGGAGGAAACCAGAGCACCAGGAGGAAACCCACGTGAACACGGGGAGAACATGCAAACTCCACACAGAAATGCCAACTGACCCAGCTGAGGCTCGAACCAGCAACCATCTTGCTGTGAGGCGATCGTGCTACCCACTGCTCCACCGTGCAGCCCATAATAATAATAATTAATATAGCTCAGAATAATATACAGCTCAGAGTAATAATTAATATGGTTAAAATAATAATGAATATAGCTCAGGATGATAATTAATATAGCTCAAAATAATACTTTATAGCTAGGGACAGAAAGTGTTTACCACTTTGTAATGTTACCATTCCTTTTCACAACACTTAAAAGACATTTGGGGACTAAAGACACCAAGTGATGAAGGGTAATGTGTAATTTTGTCCCGTTCTTCCTGCAAAAAAGTCTTAAAGTGGGCAACAGTACAGGTTATTTGTTGTCATGTTTTTGCGCTTCAAAATGGGCCACACATTCACTATTGGAGACAGGTCGGGACTTCAGGCAGGCTAGTCTAGTACCTGTATCCTTTTCCTCCGCAGCCAGATTTTTTTTCGCATTGTCTTGTTGAAATATGTATGGGCATCCCTGGAAAAGAAAGCAGCTTATTGTACTCCAAAATCTCTCTGTATTTCTCAGCATTAATTGTGTCATCACAGAAGTGCAAGTTACTTATGCCAAGGGCACTGGCACAACCCCATACCATGGCAGACCCTGACTTTTGGACTTGTTGCTGGTAACAGTCTGGATGATCCTTTTCTTCTTTGGTCTGGAGCACACAGCGTTTATTTCTCCCAAAAAATACCTGAAATACTGATTTATCTGACCACAGTACATGTTTCCACTGTGTGATGGTCCATCCCAGATGCTTCCAAGCCCAGTAAATGTCAATGATGCTTCTGGACAACATACAGTAGGGCTTCCTTTTGGCACAGTATAGTTTTAACTGGCATTTGTGGATGTAACTACTTATTGTGGTCCAAAGGTTTGCCAAAGTTATCCTGAGCCCATGTTGTGACATCGCTTATATATAGATGAATGATGATTCTTGATGTAGTGCCGCCTGAGGGATCAGAAGTCACAATTGTTTAGCTTAGGCTTGCTTCCTTGTCCTTCATGCACTGAAATTCCTCCAGATTTCTTAATTATGTTATGCACTGTTGAAGGTGAAATATCTTTCTTTAAGGAACATTGTTTTTAAACATTTCATTAATTTTCTCACATATTCGTTGGCAAACTGGTGATCCTCTGCCCATCTTTGCTCCTAAAGGACTAGACCTTTCTTGGATGCTGCTTTTGTACCAAATTACAATCACCTGTTGACATTACTTGTTTTAAATCACATCATTACAGGAAAGGATGTATATTTACAATTGAAATTAAGTTGATCAGACAAATCCTGAAATATTTTGTTCATATTGTCTGCAATGAAATGCAAGTCAGAGTAAATTTAGAAATCACTTTTTTATTGGCATTTCTCATACTGTCCCAACTTTTTCTGATTTGAGGTTGTAGCTTGGAATAAGTAATTTAGCTCTGAATAATTCATATAGCTCAGAGTAACACTATAAAGCTCAGAATAATAATGAATATAGCTCTGCATAATTAATA
>CAIGQZ010035013.1:10228721-10272268 GCA_903798205.1 Danio tinwini | reverse complement strand
ATAATAATTAATATAGCTCTGAATAATTAATATGGCTCAGAATAATAATGAATATAGCTCTGAATAATTAATATGGCTCAGAACAATACTGTATGACTGTCACAATCACCATCGATCTAACCACCAGAGATCGGTGGAAAACATTCACACTCACACTGGACTACAAATCTGCTGGTAAATGGACTACATGTTCAGTCATGCCACACACACACACACACACACACACACACACACACACACACACACCTGAGGCAAGTCACCACTGATTGCAAACCCACAGCTGAAGCTGCTCACATACTGATTACATGCACTATAAGTACTTCTCAAAAACAAACACTATTGCTGAGTCTTGTCTACTGTTTAGTGACACCACACCATGTTTTCCTTTACCTTGTCTTGTTATAAGCCTGTCTGCTGCCTGCCTTGTGACCATCTGCCTGTTATCTTGACCACGGCTCTGGATTGCCCTTATACATCTGTTTGCTCCTGTTCTGATCAGTGCTTGCTGGACCATCCAGCTATTAAACCTGGATGTGGATCTGCACCCCTGTTGTCAGTGTCACTTCCCTCTGGGTACAATGACTCAGAATAATAATTAATATGGCTTAGAATAATAATTAATATGACTCAGAACAATACTATATAACTCAGATTATTAATTAATAGGGCTCAGGGCAATACTATATAACTCAGAATAATAATTTATATGGCTTAGAACAATACTATATAACTTAGAATAATAATTAATATGGCTCAGAATAATAATTAATATGATTCAGAACAATACTATATAACTCAGAATAATAATTAATATGACTCAGAATAATAACTCAGAATAATAATTAATATGGCTTAGAAAAATAATTAATATGGCTCAGAACAATACTATATAACTCAGATTAATAATTAATATAACTCAGAATAATAATTAATATGGCTTAGAATAATAATTAATATGGCTCAGAACAATACTATATAACTCAGATTAATAATTAATAGGGCTCAGGGCAATACTATATAACTCGGAATAATCATTAATTTACCTCAAAACAATATTATTGAGCTCAGAATAATAATTATTATGGCTCTGAATAACACTAACTCTGAATAATAATTAATGTAGCTCAGAACAATACTACATAACTCAGAATAATAATTAATATAGCTCAGAATAATACTATAGGTCAAAATAATAATTTCTGAGTAATCTGTTCCGAGCAGAGAATTATGTTACTTATATATTTACTAGTGTGAATTGCCAACACTTTCGATCACATCACTACTATAACCTAGTCCTAGGCCGACTAAAAGTTCATAATAAAAGTTAATAATAAACCACTTAAAATATAGTTTGCAGACACATTTACTGATATAATTAATGCAATGGTCACATTGTTCCAAAAGCAAAAAAATAAATCATAGTATTTGCTATACTTTTTCTTCTGGAGAACGTCTTATATGTTTTATTTCGGCTGGAATAAAAGCAATTAAATTTTTTTAAAAACATTTTAAGGTCAATATTATTAACCCCCTTAAGCTATATATTTTTCTCGATTTGTCTACAGAACAGACCGCCAATGTTTCACAATGACTTAATAACTTTAAGCTATTTTGAAAAATATCTAGTAAAATATTATGTAAAAAATCTGTTATGATAAATTAGTTATTAAAACTATTTTGTTTAGAAAATTGTTCTGTTTGAATAGAAATTGGGGGGAAATATAGCCTACAGGGGGGGCTAATAATTCAGAAGGGCTAATAATTCTGACTTCAACTGTATACAAAAATAAAAGAAAGAAAATAAGACTAATATGAGTATTAAAAATATAATGAAAGAGAAAAAAAGGTATTATTAAAATATAATAAAATAAATTACACTACTGTACATTCGTTCCGATGGTTTGCAATAACAATGTTCCTAGTTTTGCCTACTGGTTGACTGTTTGAGACAGGCTATTAGATCTCTCTCTCTCTCTCTCTCTCTCTCTCTCTCTCTCTCTCTCTCTCTCTCTCTCTCTCTCTCTCTCTCTGTCTCTCTCTCTCTCTCTCTCTCTCTCTCTCTCTCTCTCTCTCTCTCTCTCTCTCTCTCTCTCTCTCTCTCTCTCTACCACTGTATGTCTTTGATCCCAGGTTTGGAAAAAGGCAGCTGTACTCGTGCTGCTCCCTCCTACAGAGCAGAACAAACGCTATATTCATCTGCCTCATAAACTCCACCCGAGCAACTTCAGGACAGACGGAGCGCAATAATACCATTGATTCGGCGGGACGCGGACGCGCACACACCGGCTGACTGATTGGCTTCTCCGCGGTCACTTCAGCTTACGATGTGGAAGATCTGCGGTGTCCTGCTCGTCCTGCTCCGGCTGCACGTGCAAGCTCAGTCCCAGAACAGGTAAGTTTTCTCCAGTCACCATCATCAAACACGAAAAGCAAAGTTTGTTGGTTTCCTGAGGAACTGTAATGAGGCTGTGTTGCGGGAAAGAGTGGCGCATCGATGCAGGTGTTGTTATTTTTTCTTTCTCTTGTCTAGACAGAGCTTCACGTGTGGTGGGAATATCACAGGAGAGTCGGGTGTTATCGGCAGTCAAGGTTATCCTGGCGTCTATCCGCCCAATACCAAATGTGTGTGGAGAATTACTGTAAGTACTACTGCTTTATGGAGCAATTCCAGCGTTATGGATGTGACATATGTTAACACTATATTGAAATCTGATTATATTTTCCAAAACAGCTAACCATGGAGTTATAGGATAAGAAATGTATCATTCTGTAAACATGTTTCAGATTTTAAATGAGGAAAATAAACATGCATTATGGATGTGACCAGAAAAGTTACAGTATAATAATAAGTTTACAGTACGCATCATACATTGTAGAACTTCTGTGAATTAAACTGCACAACCACTACATAAATAATGATAATCAAAAAGGATAAAATTGGGCTATAATAGAACCAAAATGATTGATTTGATTGTATTTAAAATGTTTACATTGATGTGTAAATAATCTTTGTTTTGGATGCGACACCTTTCCGTTATGGATGTGACAAATGTGAACTTGTGTGACTTTGATAAATCCAATATAATTGTTTGAAAATATTGACGGAGACATTTTTGAGTATTTTTAAAGTACTGTCAAATATTTCCTTACACAATAAAATTAGAAACGGTTTTGCTAATTTGGTGAAATCTTAATTTCTTTAATGGCAAGATTGACATTTGCATGGAATTACTCTATGACTCTGAACACTTACTGTATAGTAATGATATGCGTCTAAGAACTAGGCTATCTGTAGTTGACACAAGTGCTTGGTACTTTTTATCTTTTATTAATGTTTGAAAGAATGTGCATAATACCAAGTAACAATAGTATGAAAAATCTGAAGTCCAAATACCAGTAAGAAAATAGATAAAAATAATTAACAAATGCTTGGTTAAATGTAATGTAATTTCTTAAGAAGATTCTAGATACTTATTATTGTATTATGTTTTAAAAAGCCTCTATTATGCATTCCAAAAGGTTTTATCTTGTTTTTAAGGGGCTTCAACAACAGGCTGATATGCATGCAAGATCAGAAAACACTTTCATTGTCTTATAATATGCATTTACATTTACTTAATTATTCCAGCGACTCCCATATGATTTGTTCAGCGATTCATTTGTTCCTAAACTATTTTGCGTGAGGCTAATCTACGCTGATTGGTCTGATGACCCAGTGTGTTGTGATTAGTTGACTGGGTTCAGCACGAGATGGAGAGAAACACCCAGCATGTTTGTAAAGTATTCAGCACAGAGTATACAGCATGTGTGAGCCCAATACAGGAATGCATTAAAGCAATACAGTTAAACACCAGCATATGACTCTACTCTTAACGCTAACCCCAGGTAATAACAGCAACACACATTCAGTATAAATCCACACAATGGCAAAAGTTTAACTATTTTGAAAATTGACTGCACCACATGTAGGAACAGCTGATGGTGACCATAGCAAAGGCCAGTGGCAGAGGAACGCATTAAAATCTGTAAAGGAAAAAGCATGCATCGCATTTTCAACATGGTTTTGGACGCAATATGTGAATAGCCTCTACCATTATAAATATAGCCTTTTTGAAATCTAAACAAATAATTTTTAAACAAAAAACTCTTTTAAAAAAAGTCTAAAATACTAAAGTCTAGTGAACTGGAAGTTGCTGAGACTTTTCATTCAGTGTTTTTATATGCTAATTCCAACTGAAACAGAATATTGTAGCTTTCTTTTTGTACATCATTCCCTAATAGCAAACTAATGGTATGAGTAATCGAGTAATCAAGAATATTGTGTCTGAAACTGTCAAACTGATGTCAACAGAGAAGTACCGCCACTCCAAAAATGGAAGCAAATGGTCAGACTTTGATTGAAGATTACCAAAAAATGTTCAGTGGATTAACTTACTAATTGTACACATACTAATTGTACACTTAAACAATATCATTGTGCGCTAGCGAAATAGACAGTAAATGTTGATTTCAGACTTCAAGAGTGTATTCTGTAGTCTTTGGTTTAGTTCTCCGCTTGGCACTCGATGCAGATGGAGTGATACACACACGTGAAGAGGCTGGATCAGTGCTGTTATCACTGCAATATTCAACGCTATATCTCACTGAAATTTGTAACTTTTTGATTCAGTGGCTAACTGGTATGAAATCCCATTCGTACAATTTATTACGATTTGCTTATCCCCCAATGACAGTTGGGTTTAGGGGCTGGGGTTGGGTGCCACACCTCTATTTTAATATTGTACATTTTTGTACAACTGAACTCGAATTTGTACGAAGCCACTAAACTGACAAAACGTAAAATACTTACTGTAGCGGCGTTCCATTGCCGCTATTGTTGGTAGAGTGAGCAAGTCCGTAGGCAAAATAGATGCAAACAAAAACTTCTTTATTTTCCAATCAACAGAATTCCTAAATTTATTTTCCTTAATCTATAATGCACACTTCTCTGTTACCTTAAGTTACGGTCAAAGTTACGTTCAAAGTTACGCTACGGTCAAAAACTGTGTGCTTCCTACCAACGCTCTCTCTTCCATGCAGTGAAGCCACAGTTATATACTCTCATACTGACCCCTTGTGGCCAACAGCCAATATACAATGTATGGCTCCTACGCTTACGTTTCCTCACAAGATCAGGCTGGAATATTGCACGGCTCTCAGCCAATCGGATTCAAGAGCCAGAAGGAACTGCTGTATTAACATATTTGTACTACAGGGCTGTTGAATGCTTGATTCTGATTGACTGATGATTATTCTAAGGTGTGCAATTATTTTCAGATAAACGCACAGGTAAAGTACTGTAGTTTCAGGAAGGTATAGACCGCATTACAGTTCCAGATCACTATGCTGAAGGATTTCAGAAAATGCCAGTCAACAACTGTCAAAAAATGAAAGCAGAAGCCTTTGGATGAGTTGCTTAAGAAACTAGTACTAAACATAGGAGTATGATATAACATATAATAGATGTTTTGAAGTACAACATCTGAATCGTAGTATATTGAAATTAGAAAATGATGCAAACTCGAGGTCCTGTCATCATTTTTATTTACTTTCATATGCTATATACACCACCTGGCAAAAGTCTTGTCACCAATCCCAGAAGACCTATTGGAACCCCCATGGACCCAAGATTGTCACAGAAATCAAGCATTAAGCATGTCTGGGGTAAGATGAAGGAGGAGTCATTAAAGATGAATTACAGTATTTCAGTAAAGTGGCAAGACTTATGTCTAAGCAAAGTCAGACCTTCATGTCCTAATTAAAAATCAAGGCATGATCATGTTTTATTTTGGTAAAATAAGCGTAATCTAGAGGCCTTTGTCTTTCATATAAGCCACTTCTAATACCAAATGATCAGCTAGAAGTCAAGTTAATCTAAAACTTGGATAGGCGACAAGACTTTTCTCAGGTAGTGTATACTGTATATATATATATAATTTTCGATTTATTAATTTATCAATTATCAAAGTTTGAATGCATCTGTATAACAAGTGTTAAAATGTCAAAAACTAAAAGTATGAAATAAGTAAACAATAAAATGCTCTGCTCTGCTTTACAGATGCTGTTAGGATGATGCAATAAAACATTTTGGCAAGAATCACTGTGTGTTTGGTTTGGCTGCTGGCCACATTAAAGTGCATCCTTGTGCCAACTCCACACTCAATCTAGCATTTTATTGCATTGCCATTGTTGTCCTGTCTGATTAAGAGCTTTTACTTTATTTTAAGAATTTTAAATATCACTTATTCTGTTTTCTAAAATGTATTGTAAAATGGCTTAGCCCTAATTTTGCAAGTATTTTTACTATCACTAAAATGAACTAGAATTATTTATGAATCATAACATTAGAAAGGTTTCCCAGTACTGGATTGCGGCTGGAAGGGCATCCGCTGCGTAAAACATATGCCGGAATAGTTGGTGGTTCATTCTGTTGTGTCGACCCCTGATTAGTAAGGGACTAAGCCAAAGGAAAATGAATGAATGAACATTAGAAAAGTAGCTATATATAGGGCTCAGCATAAATGAGTACACCCCTCACAGATCTCTCTTTTAAATTAATTTATTCTATAGGACACTTTACCATAATATATTTGTGTTAATATATAGATAACAGTCCATAAATTAGTACACCCAAATTAATATGTTAATGAAAAATATTAAAAACTTTATTAAAACATTAAAAAACTAGAGAAACATAAAATTTTGTTCAATAAATATATTTTTTTTAAATATAATATAACTCATTTGAATTATTGGAAATACATACATCTGTACAAAATATGTCATGAGTTATCTTAATAACACATTGCATTCCTGTGTTCATTCATTAATATTCCTTCGGCTTAGTCCCTTTATTCATCAGGGGTCACCACAGTGGAATGAATCGCCAACTTATCCAGCATATTTTTTATGCAGCGGATGCCCTTCCAGCTACAACCCAGTACTGGGAAACATCCATACACTCATTTACACACATACACTACAGCTAATTTAGTTTATTCAATTCACCTATACTGCATGTCTTTGGACTGTGGGGGAAACCGGAGCACCCGGAGGAAACCCACACAAACACGAAGAGAACATGCAAACTCTACACAGAAATGCCAACTGCCCCAACTGGGACTCAAATCAGCGACCTTCTTGCTTTGAGGCGACAGTGCTAACCACTGAGCCACTGTGTCGCCGTTAAACAGACTTAATGATGGACTACAATTCTGTGAAAATCTGTGGATTTCTGCACTCGCAGATTCCATGTGGGCCTAGTTATGAGTTATCTTAATAACACATTGCATTTTTGTGTTTCCAGAGTATTTGCATGCATGTGATTGAATGTCAAGGGAATGAAAAGTGTAGTGTACTGTAACTAACCGCCAGTTAAATCAACAACTAATTCCATGAAGCTCTGCTAATTATGCAGTCGATCCATTCAGAAATCTTAGTACAACATTAACAAATAACTACATGTAGAAAGTACTATGTAGAACTGTTTCAAATGTCATCTGTCAGATGTCCAAACAAAAGTGTCATCTTATTTTTGCAGGTCCCGGAAGGCAAAGTGGCCGTCCTCACATTTCGTTTCCTGGATTTGGAGAGTGACAACCTGTGTCGGTACGATTATGTAGATGTTTATAGTGGGCACGGCAATGGACAGCGTCTCGGACGCTTCTGTGGGACGTTCAGACCGGGAGCCCTCGTTTCCACAAGCAACAAAATGCTCATGCAGATGGTGTCCGATGCCAATACAGCTGGCAGCGGCTTTCTGGCCGTGTACTCTGCTGCCAACCCAAACGAACGAGGTAATAACTTCATAAAACGAGCCATAAAATTGTCAGTTGTTAAGATTGACTTGCTCTGATCAGCTTTGTAGGGCCAAAGGAGTTTATTAGAGGCTTAATAGAGGTGTCGTTTTATTACAGGTTTCTTTGGTCATTCTTTTTGCCGCCATCATTCCACCAAAATATGTTTCCGTCCATACTTTTGGTTGTTTTTAGGCACTGTTAAATATCTGGAAATTAACAGTTTGAGTATTCACAAGTGTTTTCTGCTTATTAACGGTTGTGAATTGCATTATGGGACCTTGATCTCTGCTCTGTCGACTTTTGATGTTAAAAATTCAAATCGACAATTTAAAACAGTGACTTTTATTAATATTTTAGTCTTTTGAAGTAATATAATGTGTAAGAAATAATATATGAGAAATAAGTCAGTAAAATAGCAGACAATTACAAATTAAATTACAAGTTTTTTGTAGTGTAATATACAACACCAACCCACACTGTAAACCCCGATTACTAAAGATATTAAGTTAATGTAACTTGAAATACCAAGTTTTGGCATCAAAACATAAACAGGTGTTTAACTTACTCATTAGGCAGTAAAAAACTTTAAATTAATATTTTAAGTTCTCTGAACTTAACATTTTTCATTCATTCATTTTCTTTCCCTTTATTAATCTGAGGCCGATACAGCGGAATGAACCGCCAACTTATCCAGCACATGTTTTATGCAGCAGATGCCCCACCTTAGAAACTCCAAAAAAAATCAGAAATCTAGAAACTCCAACATGGTGCAGCCAAATTATCAACTTTGATATAAACGGCCCTGGGAGTGAGTAAGTAAAGAATATAAAAGCTGAACATTTTTTTATTTTGTCTATTATAAAGTTTAGTCTATTAGCCATTTTAAGTTATACTTAAACATTTACCTTATCTGTAATTAAACATTTCAGTTAATTCAATGAAGAGACCACATTTGGTCAACTCAATTAATTGAGTTGTCAATTTCCTATTACTCAAACGAACTGAGAGAATCACTTTCCTCAAATCAGAAATAACAAAATTTTAATTTTAATAGGACAAGTAAAAATCTTTTCCACTGGCCATTAGGAGTTGAACGACTTTAGATTTTTGGAAGTCGAATTTTATGTTATCAAAGTTGAGTTGACTTCGACTATTCGCTTGTGATGTCATTAATAAAACATGGGATGCAATTGTTTTGCAACCCATCACAATTTGCTATTTATTTGCAGGAAATATATACACAAGCTGTTTTGACAGCTCATAACACAATGCAACATTACCAATTACTAATTTTAGTGAAAAACAAATGCATTGTCAAGACTGTTCATTTGGTTAATAATGCAACATTAGCACCCCGGCTAATTTTGCTAGTAAATAAATGCAGTCAACACTTTGATCACTGCAAGTTCTAGTAAGAGTATAACAATAACAGATATTTTAGTGCAGAAGTAATGCAAACAGATTCCTGTGAAGTTATTTCATAACAACAACAAATCGCACAAAAGACAAAGGCTAGGCTATAACATTAAGCCTTATTACACCTTCAGAGACTTGCTCGGAAGCATATTTTACTGTTATGATAGTGCGCTCTAAAAAGCTGTTCAAAATCCTGCTTAAGTCAAGTGTTTTTGCGATTACTGTTCATCTTGGTTATCAGACATTTCCTCACTGCACATCTTCATCTCGTTTACCTGAGATGATGTTTACACGTGCTATGAAGTTTGCCACACCTCCGGCGGCTACGTGCCTCACGGTTCATTCACAAAATATGCCAGCATCTATACTTTGCCGAGGACAACAGCCAATCACATTACTTTTCCAGAGTTGTGTAAACATGAGTGGCTATCATCTGCTTTAGGGTATTTGCATGGTGCGACCTAACTGGCATCTGTTTGACTATTTAAATCTAACACAAAGTTCACGTGATTCTTTCCTGCAGGCACAAGACGTCAACATGACATGATATTGATGTTTAGCTTGATTTTAGGTTGGGGTATGTTGGGGTAACGTACCCCAACCTAAAATCAAACAAATATCAACGTTTAATCATGTTACACCTTGACGTTGTGTGGACGTTACCACTATAACATCTATCAGACATTGGATTTTGGTCACCTTTCAACACAACCTCAAATCAACCAAATATCAACATAATATGACGTCGTTATTAGACGTCAAAGTACTTTGGACTTAGACACTGGCTAGACATTAAATTTTGGTCACCTGACGTCTTCACCTAAATCTAATCTAATATTAACATCTTATGATGTGTGCCTGCTGGGTTTGACACTGACATAAGAAAAAATAACACTTTAAAAATTACTTTAAATAATCTGAGGGCAGTTTCATTCAGTAATCCACCTTCGTGTTTAAAGCTGTAATGTAGCTCAGGTCAAACCATGTTATCTGCGCACTGCGACTAGTCGACATCAATCAAAAAATGTCATGCCAGAGCTTTAAACTCTCACCAGTCAACTAGTCAGTTCAACCCCTACTGGCCATTACAAAAAACTTTTCTAAGTCTGAAATTAAATTCATAATGGTCTTGAAAAGGTCTTAAAAAGTCTTAAATTTGACTTGGTGAAAGTGGCAGAAACCCTCTTAAGAGAGCAAAGGTCAACTGTAATGAGCAGTTAAGGTCTATTTAACTGCTCCTAGAGAGGTCAGAGGTCAGCATAATGTTGGAAAAGAGAGGCTGGATCTTTGGCACCCGACAGTTTCCGTTCAGTAAATCACAGATGGACTTTGTCGATGCACACAAAAGTAAGAAAATCTGGTTTCAATCCTGCCTGTAAAAAATACAATGGGATTTTCTCTGCAGGGTCTGACTGTTGATTTACAGCACTCTGGAGGATCTGGATGCTGGAGAACATTGCTGTGTATTTCATGGCATGACGTGGAATTTCTCACAGAGGCACTTTTTTTTCCCAGTGAATCAGTGGTTGGTCAGACCCCCAGAGGCTGTCCTGCTCATAGAGTAACTGTATAAGTGTCCAGACGTCTGCTTGGCAGGAGCAAAACAGCTGGAATTTTAGTGATTTAGATGTGCGTGTCAGTTTTTTGTCCAGCAGAAGTTGATGGACAGCTGGAATGATGCGTGTTGGTGACAATTGAAGCCAGCAGTTATTATATCACATATGTTATCAGGTTATACTTTGGTAATAATAATAAAAATGATACTAATATTTGCACTTTCTTTGGACCGGAATGCACTTTCCATGAGGACCAGAATTGAGAACCACTGCTTTAAGGGGACTTTTCACTCGGCAGGCATTTTTGAAAGGGGCCATTGAGAGTTTTAAAGAACAAAAAGTATAATTTTAAACTCAACTCTAAATGGAACAGGCGGGCAGTGTAAAGAGCGTAGGATTGGGGTATTATGCTCCTTTTTTTTTGTCCCAGTCAGTAGATGGGCTGCTGAATTTTGGACATGTTGTAACCGGGAAAGAGCTGTCTGACTGATCCCTTAAAGTGAGTTGTAATGAACAGCCTAGATGAGACGTCAGAAAACAGAGGTCTTTAAAGGTCTTTAAAAGAAAGAAATGACTAAAAGTACGAAAGATATTAAAATATTTTAATTTGTGTTCTTAAGTTTTATGGGTTTTTAATGACAGGTGACAAATAAGTGACGAGAGAACACTCAAGAAATAAATAGTTGGTCTAACTTAATTACACACATTTCTATACATTTGAATTGCAATTTCATTTAATTTGAATTGAATTTTATTTCAATATATTTAGTATTTCAACGGGCGACACAGTGGCGCAGTAGGTAGTGCTGTCACCTCACAGCAAGAAGGTTGCTGGTTCGAGCCTCGGCTGGGTCAGTTGGCATTTCTGTGTGGAGTTTGCATGTTCTCCTTGCGATCGCGTGGGTTTCCTCCAGGTGCTCCGGTTTCCCCCACAGTGCAAAGACATGCACTACAGGTGATTAGTAGTGTACAGTATGAGTGTGTATGGATGTTTCCCAGAGATGGGTTGCAGCTGGAAGGGCATCCGCTACGTAAAACATATGCTGGATAAGTTGGCGGTTCATTCCGCTGTGGTGACCCCGGATTAATAAAGGGAATAAGCCGAAAAGAAAATGAATGAATGAATAGTATTTCAACTTCTGTCCTGACCACTCTCGCAATTTAATAAGGTAATGAACATGTATATGGCAATGTTATTGTGTAACTTGATTATTTTGGCAGAGCATGTACCGAAACCTGCTACTGCCATTATATATACAGATATGCCATCTGTGAATGAGTCTAGACTCATTCTGAAAACATAGCTCTATATATATATATTTCTGGAGGTCGCGAATTACGTAGCCAGAGAAACATATGGCTGCATTTCATCTTTAAAATGAATGCTACAGGGCAGTATGACACCATTCCTTTTTGCACTAACAGCTGAACACTTACCTCTGTTTGGACGGCTTTCTAGCTGTTATCAGATTGTCCAGTGGCTCACAATGTACATCAGCAGATTTGAGATGCAGAGCAGAGTTGACTGCGATGATAGGGTTCAATTCCGGCGAAGAATGGTTTCAGAAAGCAAGTAAGACAAAAATAAAAGCTATAAAATAAAATAAACAAGTAAATAACAGGGTGAGAATGTGGTAAAATCTGAAAACGTGGTAAAAATCAGGTGAGGGCTTTTCTTTTTCTGGATTGCTTTTCAAAACACTGTGATTGGGTTTAAGGAAGGGGGTGATTGGGTCAATCGATGCTTTTGAAAACACAATCGCTTGGGTTTAGGGTTTAGTCAGTCAGTCAACAGCTGCCTTGATTTACGCGAGAACAGCAGGCACGAATGGCACTCGCGAGAGAAATTTGAGATCTCAAAAAGTGTACACAGAAAAAGTGTCACAGATTCGTGAAAAAACAAAAACTGCAAAACCTAGCTGGGATGTATTTGGCAATCTCCAGAAATGTATATAGGTGTGTTTTCAGAATGATCCTGGGTTGGACACATGTTTGACATCCCAGAGACATTTAATCTTTTGTTTTTTAGTTCGAAATTACATGCAGTCATTTTTATGCAAAACTAGGCTTATAATATAGACACATAAATCAATAAACACTGCTTTTCGACAGCAGCCGCTCTGGACAAAGGGTTTTGGCAGCTGTCTTGAAGGATTAAGTCTGAAATGCACATGATCTTCCTTCCTCCAGCACATTTCAAAGAATCACGCTGAGACCAACAAGTCTGTAAACTCTCACGTAATGACAAGACTGTAGGGAAGCACATTTAAGAGTCTGCCAATGATGGTGCTGTGCAATTATCTCATGCATTCCTTTTAATTAGGGGTAAACGATCTCATGCTGGATGCTACAGTAGTTCTATGTTTAGTGTTCCTCTCATGGAGTTAAAGGAACTGTTTCCTAAATGCATTTCTAAATGGATGTTTACAGGAGATCAGTACTGTGGTGGGAGATTAATGAAGCCATCAGGATCTTTCAAGACCCCCAACTGGCCGGAGAGAGACTATCCTGCTGGAGTCACATGCTCTTGGCATATAGTAGCGCCAAAGCACCAGGTAAACCCATGTTTATTGAATTTTAAAGGGATAGTCCACTCAAAAATGATCATTTACCCACCCTTTTACTTCTTCCAGACCTGTTCTATCTTCTTCTGTTGAACAAAAAGGAAGATTTATTGAAAAATCTTGAAAAGAAGCAGCCATTGACTTCCTTTGTGTTTTTTGTTCCTACTATGGAAGTCAATGGCTGCTGGTTTTCAGCTTTCTTCAAAGTATCTTCTTTTGTGTTCATCAGAATGAGTAAATAGTGAGAACATTTTCATTTTTGGGTGAACTATCCCTTTAAAATGGATTAAAAAATCCTGCTTTACAGGATTTAATTTAAAAGTACAGTTAATTTTTGCAGATATACACTCACCGGCCACTTTATTAGGTACACCTTACTAGTAACGGGTTGGACCTCCTTTTGCCTTCAGAACTGCCTTAATCATTCATGGCATTGATTCAACAAGGTACTGGAAATAATTCTGAGAGATTTTGGTCCATATTGACATGATAGCATCACGCAGTTGCTGCGGATTTGTCGGCTGCACATCCATAATGCGAATCTTCCATTCCACCACATCCCAAAGGTGCTCTATTGGATTGAGAGCTGGTGACTGTGGAGGCCATTTGAGTACAGTGAACTCATTGTTTGATTGGCTGATTAGAAATTTGCGTTAACAAGCTGTTGGACAGGTGTACCTAATAAAGTGGCCGGTGAGTATCTTGAATGTGAATTGCATCTATCTTTTTTTTACAGATTATAGAGGTGAAATTCGAGAAGTTTGATGTGGAGCGGGACAACTACTGCCGTTATGATTACGTAGCCATTTTTAACGGTGGAGAAATAAATGACGCTAAAAGAATTGGGAAATATTGTGGAGACACCCCACCAGCGTATGTATCAATGCATCATATATCAAACATGTTTGGCTTTTCATTACATATATAAAAATCCCACCATCAGCAATGCGTCTTTACATTCTGAGTATCTCTCTGCTTTAGACCCGTGTTCTCCGAGGGGAATCAACTCTTCATTCAGTTCCTCTCAGATCTCAGTTTAACAGCGGATGGCTTTATTGGTCATTATAAATTTAGACCCAAAAAGTTTCCCTCCACAACCGTTCCACCAACCACAACAGCTCCACCCACTACCACCAGACCCACACGTAAGTGCAATCCACAAAACCTGCTTCTGAGGGCGATGCTCCTTAATCATGCTGTATGGAGAGTTTAATGGTAGTCTACATTATACTTCATACAGGGACTTATGAATACCATGTTTAATGTTTTTTTTTTGTTTTACCAACTTAGTCTTTTCTGTTTTTATTCTGTTCTGCTTTCAAAATAGAATATACACTACCTGACAAAAGTCTTGTCATCGATCCCAGTTGTAAGAGCAACAAATTTGACTTCTAGTTAAAGTGTCAGCAGGTAGATTTTTTCGATGAATCATTTGTTGAACTGCATCCCGATCTTCACAAATACTGCAAAAGACCTATTGTAACCCGCATGGACCCAAGGTTCTCACAGAATCAGTCAAGTTTGGTGAAGGAACAATCATGGTTTGGGGTTACATTCAGTATGGGGGTTTGCAAGAGATCTGCAGAGTCGATGGCAAGATCAACAGCCTGAGGTATCAAGTCATTTGTGCTGCCCATTACCTTACAAACCACAGGAGAGGGCAAATTCTCCAGCAGGATAGTGCTCCTTCTCATACTTCAGCCTCCACATCAAAGTTCCTGAAAGCAAAGAAGGTCAGGGTGCTCTAGGATTGGCCAGCCCAGTCACCAGATATGAACATTATTGAGCATGTCTGGGGTAAGATGAAGGAGGAGGCATTGAAGATGAATCCAAAGAATCTTGATGAACTCTGTGAGTCCTGCAAGAACGCTTTCTTTGCCATTCCAGATTACTTTATTAATTAAGTTTTTTGAGTCATTGCAGAGTTGTATAGATGCAGTCCTCCAAGCTCATGGGAGTCACACACAAAATTAACTCTTTTTCCACTGCACCATGACTTTATATTCTATACTGTACATTATTTCTGTTAAGTGACAAGACTTTTGTCTAAGAAAAGTCAGACTTTTCTTTCCTAATTAAATAATAAAAAATTAAGGCATGATCATATTTTATTTTGGTAAAAAAAGCGTAATCTAGAGGCCTTTGCCTTTCATATAAGCCACTTTTGATACCAAAGGATCACCTAAAAGTCAAGTGATTATTTGTTGTTCCTAAAACTTAGACAGGCGACAAGACTTTTGTCAGGTAGTGTATGTCTAATTAACTTAAATCATGGCACTTTTAGCAACATCATGACAGTTTTAACAAAGATCTTTTCAAAGGAGATTTTTCAGGAGGTGTTCCATTTTAATTGTTATTTTTAAATATTTAAAGTCAAAATAATTGATTTAATATGAACCTCTTTAATCTCCTAAACTTGATATTTTGAGAAACTGAAGGAACCAAGCATTTGCTGATCTCCATAGAACTCCATAGTTAAAAAAGAAATACGCATTGAAGGACCAGATTTGCAAAATATCGTCTTGTGTTTAGCAGGAAGCCATTTGGTTTGAATACAACTTTACAGTGAGTAAATGAAGACTGAGTGAAAAAAAATAAATTTTTGTGTGAATGACTCTCTTTTTTCTCAGAGAATTAAATATGTTATTCTTATGCCTTATGAGCCTTATACCTAAATATTAAATAAATCAATCTGAGGACATTTAATCTCCTTTATGTTGCCGCCAATTGCCTGATTGTTTGCTTACCATCTAATCTAGCCAGACCCTAAAGCCGTGGTCACACTGCACTTTTCGCCCCATAGACTTCCATTCATACGCACACGAATGTAAACGTAAGCTCGTGCGACAAGATTCGCAGTTCGCTGCATTGCAGAGTTCTAGCTTGGTGAACTCTGACCTGCGAAATCACATCACTTGACTGTGTAAGACCAAACGAAGATCAAAACATGACCTCTTGGACAGAAATTTAAAATATGGACCAATCACATGTTTTTTTTTTAAATGTCTAATCATCTTGTTTAATCCCGCCTCTTTTTGCAGCGCCCTACGACTGCTCAAACTCTAGTGGGACCACGGCATAATACTTAGCCTTGTTAGGAGACCATCAATGTTATTCACTTCACTTGTAATTGGCTATGCTAGCTATGTTTCTGCCTATTTAGACTTCCTGTATGCACAAAACTGGAATATTGCAGAAATCGTTTGCGAATAAAGCACTGTCTCTATCAAGCGGGTCAAAGAGAACAAAATCGTCACTTCCTGATAAACTGCCGCCCAATATCAAAACAAAAAGTCCAATTTGTTGCAGTAGGAGAAGCTACTGTGGGCTTTTATTCTTATATAATAAATTACTTGCACCTCAGAAGATGAAAAATGAAATGCAATGAAGGTGCAGCGACTTTTGGAAGCTTGAGATTTTTTTTTGGAGCGCAGCCAATCTGGGGTCCATTTCTGAAAATCATCGTGAGCCAATTAAGGATGCAAGTGCCATCATTACAAACATAGTTCACTGATTTGGTGTTTCCCAAATCCATTGTAATTTCTGTATCTAAGAGGGTGGCCGTGGTTGATGGGGCCCCCTAAAATAACTCTGGGGGAGCAAAAATAGCATGGGCCCTTAGAATCGGCCAATATAAACTCTCACCCCCAGTGGCGCCCATGTAGTTTCTACATTATTTTACCATATATCTAATTAATAGTCTATATGAGATAAGCCTATGTTTTAGCCATCATAATTGGTTTATGTTTTATTTGTGCCATTTATTATATGTTATATTATATTAATATATATGTAAAATAATATAATTTGCACAAAACAAAATATATATATATATATATATATATATATATATATATATATATTCAATGCGTATTTTCTCTAAAGAAGTTGTTACTCCACCCCGTTTACATCATCATTACAGACATTTTATGTTATAACTAACATGATTTAAATGACGGATCTGCAACTATGGTTTTGGGAAACACTTATCACAGCATCGTTCATTTCCTAAATATGCATTGTACTATAGATAGTTCAGCCACGTTTTACACCGTTGTTTGGGAAACACATCCCAGGACATTTCTGGGAAGTGATAATACCACTTTGATGACGAACTATGGTTAAAATATTTTAGACTGACCAAAATAACATTTCAGATGTTGCGCAATGTGGTCAGTCCGCTGGTTTGTCCATTAATGATGTCCCATTGGGCCCCATTTTTACTATCACACAATCTGTTCAAATAAAATCACATGACTTTTTTGATGCACATTCTGGAATTTATTCAGTAAAAGTGTTTTCTTTGTAGTTTATGAAACTTTTTTTTTTATTATCGGATAAAACGTTTATCCTACTCAGTTGTGCACATATGTTTTTGATGTGCATTTTCTGATGCTCATCTTTGTGTTTATATAATCCAAAATGTACATAAAAATAAGTGGATGGAAACATAGCTGATGTTTTTCATCATCTGTGTATACCAATATTGTTTGGTGAATACTTTAAATCACATATTTGACAGGCACAAGTTTCAGGCAGTTTTCTATGCATTTCTTCTTTGATGTCGGCTTTGTCCATGTACTGCAGGTTATGCCTTACACTGACTTCCTCACTTTTTTGCACGCACATAATAAAAAAAGGCTGGCTCAGTTTCAATAGACTACAGTAAAGCAACTTTTTGAAGTGTTTTTTTCTGCTATCTCTGCTCTCCTCTCCAGCTTTGAAGTATTCTGCAGCGCTGTGTCAACAGAAATGCAAACGGAAGGGAACCCCTGAGAGCCACTACTGTTCCAGCAACTTTGGTAAGAACAAAACTCTGCGGTTAATACTAACTTTTTCTGCTGATACATGAAGACACACACTCACACACTGCAAACTTAGAATTGTAGGTTTGGAGGGGGCATCTGAGTAAGTGAAAACAAGCAGAGATTGTTCGCAGTTTGTCATACGGAGCATGTTTTTATGTCTACTTTTTTCCAGCATGCTATCTTTGGCCTGCTGGGTTGTGTCAGTGTGTTTCAAAAGATTCCTTGAGCTTTTTTTTTTGCCACCGGTAAAGCGTATTTGTGTGTGTGTGTGGGATACAGTGCTCTAGTGTAAATAGACTGCAGTGGACTGTGGGTAAACTGTTGGTAAATGAGAGTGTTGATTCAGTCTTTGGCTGCTGGAACAGCTCTGCAATGTTCATGTTCAGGAGCGAGCAGATATTTCATTATGATTTCTGATGTTTACTTGGATTTGCATATGGGAAATCGTGTAGTTGGTGGAGTCTAGAGTCACGTTGGGAATCAAGGCCTGAATGTAAAGGAAAGTGGAAAATTACACGCACATCCTGTCAAATTTGGTTAACCGTACCTTTTATGCACTACGGAAATGAATAAAAACAAGTTTACACTGAAATTATATTAAAAAAATATGTTAATATTTAATATGTATAATGTTTAAATATGTTAATATAATCAAAAGTGAAATTAAATATTTTCATTTTGACACATTTAGTTTCAGCTATTTCAGATTGAACTAAGTTTTTCTTTTTAAAGAGCTTGAATGAAGAAATTCCTTGGCAAAAAATCCAATTTACATGTACATTTAGTCATATAGCACAGTGGTCCTTAACCTTTTTACAACTGAGGACCGGTCAACACTTGATATTTTTACCGTGGCCTGAGGGGTGAAGGGAGGGTGTTTATTGCTGGCCTCAGTTGGAAATAATGAATTTATGCAAGGAAAAGACATGATATGTGAACAGCCCCTAAGGCCACTGTCATTTGCGATCTCTAGCAGTTGATCTTCTTGCAAAGACATGGTGGATTTACCTGATTTGTTGACAAATGGGTCGTGGATCTACTCCTTGGCAGTTTGTGAGCCCTTCACTGGGCCTTTTCCCCTTCTCAAAAAAACATTCCAAAGACATCTGTTTCTTACTAATTTTGCTGCTTGTGGGTTAAATTTCGACGCTCAAGTGACCAAGATGTAACTGAGAGAATATGGTCATTTTTCAAAATAAAATATTTTTTAAAAGAAAAGATCGTTCAGACTCAGATAATAAATAAAACTGAAATAATGAACAATTTCTTGTGCAGCCTGGTACCAATTGATCCACAGACCGGTACCAGTCCGTAGCCCAGAGGTTAAGGACTACTGATTTAGCAGATGCTTTTGTCAAAAGTGACTTACAATAGGGTCGGTTACAGTGTCAGGGAAATGAAAAAATGTGTTTTCTACAGGTGGTTTCAGGGCCCCTGGCATTTTCAGGTCTCTGAGGTGGGCTGTGCGAAGGGCCCAACATCCCTAAACCCCTCCCCCTTCCCACTGGTTCCCAATGGATGAAATCATGCACCACCCTACATTTTTTTTCTCAGTTTAGAAACTGTTTCAGTGTTTTAATGAATGTAAGTCGCAATAGGGAAAAAAAAAGCATCTTAATTCTGTTTCATGTCGATTTTAAAGTCCACATGAACCACAAGTTGCTACTTTTATTTCAGTATGTTGATGTACTTCCAACAGAAACAGAATATTGAGTAATTGGCTTTGTTTTGCCATCATTCCCTCATAGCAAACTAACGGTAAGAAAGGGTATTAATATGCAGTTTCTTTGGAAGCACTAAGGTTTACGTCAACAGAAGGATCACCACTCCAAAGATGGAAGCACATTGGTCAGACTTTCATTGAAGATAACCAAAAGAAACACATTTTCAGTGGATTATCTTGCACGGATTAATTATTCATCTTAAGAATAACAATGTGAGCTAACAAACCAAACAAAAACACAATGTTTACTCCATTTTGCACCTGCAGAGTATTCTTTACACATTTTCCTGCCTGTTAATGTCAGCGTTTATGACTATATTGCAAAATCATCAGCACAGACTCATGATATTTTGTTTGATGCCATAGAGAAAAGCATTGGCTGTGGTTAAATGACCACTGTTATACATTCATATAACAGTTATGGTCTCTAATGCTTTTTTTTATGTCTGCAGTAATTACTGGAACCGTTATCACTGCTACAACCCGAGGAGGTAGCATGTATGCCACTATCTCCATAATAAATGTCTACAAAGAAGGTAACCTTGCTATCCAGCAGGCAGGCAAAACCATGAGCACAAAGATTGTCATCCTTTGCAAGACGTGCCCGTATGTCAGACGAGGTAAGCTCCTGTGTTTTCTTTCTGTGTTTTCTTTTTTTTTTAATGCTCAACACCATTTCTTCTGAAAAATATAAAAAAATGTCAAAAATCTGTTCAGACTGTTCAGTAGAGTACAGTACGGTATGCCCTTGTTTTCGTTTTCATTGTCAGAATTACCTAAATAGCGAACCCAACCAAATGACTGTTTTGGGACCTCTTCGTAGGAGTACCTAGCACAGCAATACAATACCAAGAGGGTGGAGCTAGAACAGGCATGGTCCTTTAGACCTGTGGATTTTAGCTCCAACCCTAATCAAACACACCAGCCTGTAGCTTTCTAGTGATCTTAAGAAGTGTTTCTCAACCACATTCCTGAATGACCACCAGCACTGCATGTTTTGGATGTCTCCTTTGTCTGTCACACCCATTACAGGTCTTTCAGTCTCTGTTAATGAGCTGATGATTTGAATCAGGTGTGTTTGGTTAAGGAGACATGGGAAATGTGCAAAGCTGGGGGTCCTCCAGGAACTTGGTTGAGAAACACTGATCTTGAGGACACTATTTAGCTTGTTCAAGTGTGTTTGAATAGTTTTGAAGGGAAAACTCAGCAGGACAGTGGCCCTCCAGGACCAAAGTTGCCCATCCCTGAGCTAGACTTACTGCTAAATGTTACTGGTTTACAGAGAATCATCACTTGCACGTGCAACAAGCCAGGAGAACGATAGCACAGGAAGCTCCATTTTTAAATACACAGCCAAAACACAACACTGTAATGATAGGAAGAAGGACAGGAGTCATGAACCATGCTCAAACAAAGCTTGCCTCTTCTTGTGATGGACATCCAAATGCCAAGAAGCAAAAACATATTCTGTTTGTCCTCCATTGTTGTTTACATGGTCGTTCACATATTATGTCGAAACTTCTGGATAGTTTTTCCTCTCTCTGTTTGTGCTGCGCTTCTACATTTTAAATAATGAACTTGAGTGTACAGTGGCCTGTATGGCTTTCTTTTTTGAGCCATAATGACATTGACTGTAACTTCTGGCATACACCATGTCTACCGAGTAAGGGTTCTGTTGGCAGTGGAAACTCAAGGCTCAAGGTGTAGTGTGCTGTATTAAATTGTACAGTGCCACTCAGTGGAAATGAGGCATAATTGTGCTCCTGTTAGTACTGCTTGTTTTGTTTGTTAGTGTGCAAAAATAAAAGAATGTCTCAGGTTATTTTCCACTTTGTTGCTAAGAACAGCCTTCATGCCAGCATTATGTCAGTCACCACAAACTGAAATAACCCACAACAGGTTTGCCATTGAGCTACCTCAAGCTTTGCCTCTGGGTAAGACTTAAAAAGGTAAACCAAATGTTCTACAGATGTTTGCAAAACAAAAGATTACCAGATTTTTTAAAATTGGCTATGACAATATTCAGTTGAAATAATGCACTCACGGGCAACTTTATTAGGTACAGCTTGCTAGTATTTGGCCCCCTTTTAGCTTCAGATCTGCCTTAATTCCTTGTGGTATGCATTCCTCAAAGAATTTGATCAACATTGACAGTTGCTGCTGATCCACAATGTGAATCTCCTGTTCAAGCACATCCCAAATGTGCTCTGTTGGATTTAGAACTGGGGCCTGTATCATGAAGCTGGATTAGCTGGCTAGCCAGTTAAGTTTCAGTTTAGTTTGCACCAGTCTTCCGTTTTAGGTAACTTGAATCACTTTTTCTTGCCATGGTATTATGGAGCAGCTGAGATGAACTACCTTCAAGGTTCTTAAAATCCAGAATTGGTGCAAACTAATCTGGCTTTGTAGTACAAGTCCCTGGTGACTGTGAAGGATATTTGAGTACAGTGAACTCGTTCTCATTTTCATGAAACCAGACTGAGATGATCTTTATGACATGGCATGCATGTTATCCCGTCTAAAGTAGCCATCACAGACATAAAGACATAAAATTGTCAACAATAATCAGATATCGAGTCCATGCTTTCATTTACCAAAAATATATCCCTACCATTCAACCAGGCATTTGCTAATCGTCCATTGTCCTATTTTTGTGTTTTCACAGAAAGTGTAGCCTTAGTACCAGTCTGGTCATTGTTGCTGTAGCTCATCTGCTTCAATGTTTGTTGTGTTGTATTGTCAAAGATGCACTTCAGCATATCTTACTTGTTACTATTTCAGAAAGATGTGGCCTACTGGTTAGGACCTGACAGGTTTGATTCTTAGTATTGGCATGAGTTGCTGATGAATGGGGTGGATAAACAGTAATCTCTTCCACCCTCAAGAACCACAACTGTGGAGCTCAAAATAGGCTCATTCTGAAAATGTTCCCCTATATACATTTCTGGAGATCGCAAATTATGTAGCCAGAAGTACGTATGGCTGCATTTCGTCCTTAAAAAGAATGCTACGGGTATGATGCCATTCCTTTTTGCACTTACCAACTGACCGCTTACCTCCATATGGACGGCTTTCCCGCTGTTACCAGTTTGCCCAGTGGCTCGCAGCGTACGTTGGCAGACTTGACACTTGAGACGAGTTGACCACGATGACGAGGTTCGAGTCCGGTCAAGAACGGTGTCAGAAAGAGGGTAAGACAAAAACAGAGGCCAAAGAATAAAATAAACAAGTAAATAACAGGGTAAACATGCTCTCAGGTTAATCTGGTTAAAGGCGGGTTAATCAGTGCTTTTGAAAACAATATTGGTTGGGTTTAGGGAAAGAGGAGGGTCGGTCAGTCGCTTAGTTAGTCAGTCAGTCAGTCGACAGTGGCCTCTGGTAGATTTACACAAGAACAGCAGGTGCGAATGGCACTCTCGAGAGAAATTTGAGATCTCAAAAAGCAAAAACTGTACCTCCTGGGATTTGGGCTCTCCAGAAATTTATATAGCGGTACATTTTTAGAATGAGCCTGGGTTGGTGGAGCTCTTGGGCATGACACCTTTGTGCCCAACTGCTCCCATGTGTGCCCACTGTGTTTTGATACTTACTATTCACTTCTTCTCAGGGCTGTTTCTAGACTTTTTGACACACTAGGCAAGATTACTATTGTTCCAATTCAACAACTATTGCCATCTGCAGGGTTTCCGTTATTGTCCATTTTCCATACCAGAATTGCTGGTTTGAGCCTTGCTCTAGCACATGTGGGTGTTTAACTGAAGGGGTTACACTTAAAAGTACAATTTTATCAGAATTGTTTATGTTACATTCAGATATTGTTGTAGACCTTTGTTTATTGTCCCCTCAATAAAAAGTTTGTTTGACCGACTAGTTCGCCTAATCCTAAACGGTAGTGCTTCTCCTAATATATCTGTACTAAGTTGGAAGGTTTAAACTTGACTTTGACAAGTAAGTAAGCAAGCTTGGTTTTCATTCCAAGCTGCTGTTGAAGGCACTCAGTAGTTTAACAAAATAAAATATCAACTATTTTGGGTACTGGTTATGTTTGTTGTAAAGTTCAGAACCCAAACCAGGAGACTCAATGCTAGCAGAGTTCTTTATTGAGACGTGTTGGTTGTTCTGCAGTCAAACAGCATCTTCAGGGTAGTCTAACAAGTCTCGAGTCTAAAACAAGTCTAATTTTAGACAGAGCTGTTCTGTCTATAATATGTTTTAGGATGGGGGGAAGTGGCTAAAGGTGGAGACGAATCTAAACAAAGCATGCAAATGAAGTAGATAAGAGAAAGAACCGGTCCAACCATTGACCACACAAGTTTATCAACAAAAGAGTTTCTTTGGCCTGAAAATATCCCCAAATACAAAGGCACAGTCATTGGGACCCTGTCTTTAGCATTTGCATCACTTTGGCAAAGCCAGTGCTCAGAAAGCAAAAGGTTAATGTCTCTTACATCCTGGCTACTAGAGATTTAAATCAAAATTCTATAATTAAAAACCAAAGAATATACATTTTTAGTTAACTAGATTATATACATTTTTATTTTAACATGGTCTTCACACATACATGGACTTCTGCACATGTAGAGAGGCTAGTAACATAGTCTTGTTTGGTGAAGGAAAGAGTGTAAAATAGACAAAACACTAGTTTTTATAGTGAAACAAATTGATGAATACATCTGAACAAGTAGAACAAAGATGAAGTCAGAAGCTTTAATAGTGTTACAGCTTTAATAAAAAGATTTAATAACAGACGAAATCCTAAGCAGGTTTGTTGTACAGGTGGAGAGATTAAATAGCGAGTAGACCACTCTGTAAAACTTGGTAGTATTAAAAACTTATCTAGCCACCCTCTCATGAAAAAATACTATAGTAACTTATAATTAAATACTACAGTGTTTTTAAATCATACTATGGTAAAGTACTTAAATTAATGTGCTGTGATAATTTTATAGCTGCTGTTGTAATACAATAACTATATTAATATAAACAAATTACCCAGTACTGTTTTCCACAAAAGGCACCAGAGATTACAGAACTAAAAACTAAAGTAACCTGAATAGTATTTATTACAGTTTATCAGTCCACAATAGTTAATAATACATAACAAGCATCAATTAAGCTCTAAATACTACAATACATACAATATAGTACACTCTATCATAGTATGGTTCCAAAAAACTGTTGCATTTATTTCAAATGACTTTTTAATGTAATCCTGGGGTACTTGAGGGTTGTCCTTATATACTTTGTTATATACAATACACAAGGTGGTTTTTAATCAATGTGTTCTTTGTATAATTGTGTATGCAATAAAATGCAAATAGGGCAAAATTGGCACCCATGCTGCTGGTGGCACCTTAACCCATTCCCAAGTTCGCCTATGCTTATAAATGGTCTCTTGGTGTTACATCTATGCAGTCTCCACAAGTGTGATGTCATGGCATGTGCACAAAAGTTTTAATCAGAATGTATATAAAACACAAAAAATGATATTTGACTCAGGTTACAGTGTTCAGAGTCCATGTAAACAGATCTGCAATCAGATTCAATCGATCCGGATTGATCAAAATTGGTACATGTAAAGGCTGATTTATACTTCTGCGTTGAGTGAACAGCGTGACCAGTGCTTAATTTGTGAATTGCAAGGTCCCGGAACAGATCGGGGGAACGGATCCTGCATGTTACCAGAGGAGGGAGAGGTGTTGCTCACGAAAATAAAAACCAGTTGGGTCGGGGTTGATTGAGGTGTCACGGATGAAAGTTAAGGGAGTCGTGGAAGAAAATAGAGAGCAGGCAGGGGAGGAGGGGGATCGGTAAAATGAGGTGTCAGATCAGATTTCAGAGGGGCCGGATCCGGATTACCGGCACCACAAATTAAGCCCTGGCCATGACCCTTGGTGCCTGCCTTGTGCATAGTCATGCATTTATACTTCTGCGTGCTGTTTGTATTGCTCTGCAATAACATTTCAGAAACACTAGCTGGCAGTAGGTTTTCATGTTCCTCTGTGTTGAGTGTTTTTCACGGATGTTTTCTTTTTTCTGAACGTTACCTTAATGTACAAGTGGCTAAAACTCACTTATTGAGAGGCGTGAACCAGCGGATGTGCAACTACTTTAATCATAACTTGAACACAAAACAACAGTTTTCATCTGGAGCTACTTCACTGGACTCTACACTTGTAAACACTTGCTCAAATGGGTTTGCGCGGCTCTCAGTCCCGCCCACATTGATCACAGCTACCAAGCCAACCAATTATAGAGCTTGCGTTACGCGTCATCATGATGTGTAGTTACATTTTTTGAGAGGTGCGTGTCAGTGTTAGTGTCAGCGAGGGCTATGCGACTGCATGAAGGCTGCGCCGGAACATATGTGTGCGCTTGACGCAGAAGTATAAATCAGCCTTAAACATAGCTAAAGTAATTCAAATACAATACAGAAGACGACCCTCATTGAGATCTAATTGCACATTGACAAATGAGTCCGAGCTCAAGAAACAAGTTGCTGGTGACTGCAGTTCACTACACAGTCACTAGTGTTGCTAATAACAAAAGTTATTCAATTCTGCATACACAACAGTAATAGTCCATTAAACAGAACTTGATAACTGCTAAGCCAACCAGAGTCAGTCAAATTTTCAGTTTTTATGCCGAAATCTCACTATCATATGTTTATACATCATATAAACATATGGAGTGAATAGGCCCCAGAGAAAAGCTGATCCAAAGCCCTTCCTGAATGTCTCTGCCGCTCCGTCACTGCATTCAGGTTTTGTCTGTGTGGTGTCGTTAGGTTTGAACTACATCTTCATGGGCCAGGCGGATGAGGAGGGTCGAGGAATGATCGCACCCCATCATTTCATCATGGCTTTCAAGGCCAAAAACCAGAGGACCTTCAACTTGCTGAAGACCAAACGCTGCTGAGCTCTACCGGACAATCTTGGTTGTGACGTCTTCATATTTGCCCTGCATGTCCCAACATCCTTCATCACCCTTCCCAGAGGAGGCTGAGGACTGTATGGCTTAACGGTTGGGCCCTTTTTTTCCTATTTCTCTTCTTACTGTTGGGTTGAACATCAAAATAGCAGCAAGAGCAGAAGTGATCATGAGAGGTGAAGAAAAAATAAAATGTAAACATCAAGATTACAATCGCACAGATATTTGTAAGATATTTGTAGATTTTTGATCCCATAGCAAAGATAGAGGAGCCAAATGCAATAAACTAGTAGCACGCCTTTGCTGTCTTTTGAAATTATGCTGGATGTGTTACTCTTTGTCTATAAAATATTTTGATAGAAACGGATTCCTAGTTGTGAATGTTAAATTATAAATTATTTGTTAATGAGATGAAAAATAAATTTCATCATTTAAGTCTTGGACATTGTCTTTATTTGTATTTTTGAAACACATTTTGTTCCACAGAAACAAATTTTAGTTGATTAAGGACATTTCAGAGTTCATGTACAGCAGTACAAATGGTCATGTCAGAACATCTGTTGCTAAACTTGCCTAGGGCTCAGAGTGCTCGACTGTGAAAAGGGCACTGTTCAAACATTTAACTCCTTAGGAAACTACGTACAAGGGTCATAATCTACAACTGCAGAACTTTTATACAATATATATGTTTCTTGTTCCAGACTGTTCCTGAAAGTAGTTCTGCAGTTAAAAATACTGAACACGGATTGTTCTGATATTGATACAATACCATTACTAAATCACCTGCTTTTCCAGTTATTCAGCCAGAAAAAGACAGGTGACCAACTTTTAAAGCCTTTCCTGTTAATATATTAACTGACTGACAACATTCACAAATAGATATATGTAAAGGATTGTTTTGTTTGTCAATTAGGTTAGAAAGGAGCTAGACGTCAGAACAGGCTAGAAGTGTTAGGAGTAAGGTTTCTCCAGCTGATCCAGTCTGTATGTAATGAAATCTTTGAGGCCCACTGTCCTGCAGAGTGTTGCTCCTACCCAAATTGAACACACTTAAATCAAGGTCTGCAGACTCAAGCCGTGGTCACACTACAGTTTAAACATGCAGAATTTTGTTGGTTGGGTCTGCGAAAAGATAAGGGTAAAACAAGATCATGCAGCGCTGCTAAAATGAGCAATTGCTCCTCATTTTACATTTCTCTACAGAGAGTTCATGTTTTGATCTTCTGTTGGTCTCACACATTCACGTAAAACTAATTTGCAGGTCAGAGTTCACCGAGCTTGAACTTTGGAATGAAGTGACATGCGAAACTTGTTGCACAAGCTTGCATTAATGGTCTGGTGCATTCGCATACATATAATTAGAAGTCAATGGGAAGAAAAGTGCAGTGTGACCACAGCTTTACTTGGAACTTCTGGGCAATTGTTTTGGAGCTGATTGAAACTAAAATTCAGCAGGATTGGACACCCCTGGTCAAGGTCAAGCGTAAGCAAGTTTGGTCCTAGACCGAATTTGATCCAGCCATAAAAAAACTCAATGGCCTGTAGCATTCTAGTAATACTCAGACCTTGACTGTGTTGTTCAGGTATACATTGTTAGGGTTGGAGCAAAGCTCTACGGAACTGTTGCTTTCCAGGACTGAACTTGCCTACCACTTATCTAGGTCAAGGTCAACTCTGCTCCTGGAGAGCTATTCCTGAAAGTTCTCCATTCACAAACAAACAAACATGTCTGAATCCAGCTAATAAAAGTGTTACTTGAGAAAAAAGTGTTACTCAAGGTAACTTGAGAATTTCAGTCAGGTGTTGCAGGACATAAGCTCTACGTGACCAGGGTAGCAGATCTCCAATTTAAGTCAGGGGTTTGGCAAGTCTACCCTGGGGACCCACAGTCCTGCAGAGTTTTGATCTGGCCTTTATAAAAAGTCACCTGACTGTAGCTTTCTAGTAACTTGTTTAGCTTGTTTAAGTGTGTTTAATTAAGGTTGGGGAAAAACACTCAGCTTTGAAGGACTGAAATTGCCCACCTGTTTTAGGGGCACTGGGGAGACAGCTTTGTTTTATGCCAAGGGTCCTCAACTCTGGAACACAAGGTTCACTTTCCTGCAAAGTTTAGATTTACCCATAATAACAAGCTAGGACAAGCTAACTGAGTAATCTTCAGGATTACAAAATTGAACATTAAAGCTAGATCTTGAGGGCCAATGTTGAAAATTCTTGTTTATCAGCATTTCCCCCCTCAGCTTCAACCCTACAATATACCTTTTTTTTAGATCATCTGCCTGTTAGCAAGGAGCTCTATAAACTGATTACAGGTGTCAGATATTAAAGACAAAAAATGTACAGAGTGGTTGGTCACCAATACTGAAGTTACGAATTACTGTCCTTAAATATATATTCAAATACTGAAAAGATGCAAAAGTTACTAGGTATTTCCGCAAGTTCAGTATAATATAGCATTTCTTTATAATAAATGTTATTTATTTGAAAAGAATGACACTTTTAGAAAACACATAGGATGCAAGAATATTACATAAGTTATGGTTCTGGAGGCTTTGGTGTAGAATAAACAGAGCTTAATACAATTCCAGTAGAGTCCCAGGACCTTTTTGTCACTTTATATCTTCCCAAGAAAAAGAAGTGGAGCATTGCTGAGCATGCTGGGTCACTTTAAATAAACAGGCATGGCTTAGCTTCTGGGGTAGAACATGGCATATTTGGAAGTGCGAAAGCCCAAAAGGTCTCTCATTTCATTGCGAAACTTGGAGAGGTCTTGCCGCAGATCATTGAGATTCTCTACTGTGGCTTGGTCCATGCTCTGCATCTTCTGCCTTGTAGAAGTCAGGTAACGGTGCACTAGACAGCACATAATCTTCTGGTAATTCTGATCTCTTTTTTGCTTCAGGTTTGTCCATTCCTGGAAACAAAAGGTTATAGGTTCACTGACTTATAAGAGAACCCTCCCCTTTTCACAAGCATGGTGCAGATTCTGAGTTACCCCTTTTCTACTGAGGGAGTTCTGTTTTATGTTCCTAGCCTCTGTCTGTTCTTAAACAGTTCCAAGCATTTGTACTGCAGAAAATGGGGTTCTAAGTTTAGAAATATTGGCTTAACTCTGGCCCTAAAACTCAGTGTCTCTAATGGTGCCAGATAAACACTCTTGGTACACTGTACAGTTTATGTGAACTAACAGTGCTCAAATCCCTCTCTCTTTAGTAAACAGTAGTTTCACTGAAGAGGGGGCAATCCAAAGGCAGTTCTTTGCCTCCAAGTCATGCATTTCAAATCCTTTAAAGCAGGGGTGCCCAATTCTGTTCCTGGAGATCTACCTTCATGCAGAGTTCAGCTGCAACCTTGATCAAACACTTACTTACTTAATCCCAGGGCCGTTTTATATCGAAGTTGATATTTAGCCACACCATGTTGTTGTTTCGTAATATCTAATTTTAACAAGGCGGGTTGTTAGCCCAACGCCCAACCCCCAACCTGGAGGACCAGAACATACACACATACACTACGGACAATTTAGCGTACCCAATTCACCTAATGCATGTCTTTGGGTTGTGGGGGGAACCAAAGCTCCCGGAGGGCACCCATGAGAACACGGGGAGAACATGCAAACTCCACTCAGAAATGCCAACTGACCCAGCCAAGGCTCAAACCAGCGACTTTCTTGCTGTTAGGCGACAGCGCTACCCACTGCACCACCATGCTGCCCTTGATCAAACACACCTGTCTTTAAGTAACAAGTGCTCCTTCATGTCCTACCCAGTTGGTTTAGTTGTGTTTGATCAGGGTTGGAACTGAACTCTGCAGGAAGGTAGATCTCCAGGAACAGGATTGGGTACCCCTGCTTTGAAGCATGATAAGTCATCGATTATTCCTATATTTACAGCTAACATCTTTTTTTAAAAGTGTGAAAGTAATTCTTTAAAAAGTTATTCTTACATACCCTCAGACTATTCTGTCTCTTGACCTTGCCTGTAGAGGTGTGGGAACAGATCCATTTGCTCATGCTGATCACTAGGTAGCACACGGTCTTGGGTGAGGGAAGGACGTTAAAGGGTGGAGGCAGTGTGCACTTGTCATCAAAGTAACTGAGCCACAGCTTAGCCCGAGCAAATTTCCACTCCTTATCTTCATGGTTCTGCAAAGGATATAACATTAAGGTAAAACATAGGCCCAAACCACATACTATTTACCTGATACAGGTTTGTACATGTACAGTGCAACCAGAGGTATATGTACTTGTTGTTGTTTTCCTGAGACCATAGCCATGCGGTTATTTGGGGAAGGGGGTCTGTAGAGATTTGTTTGGTTATTATGGTAAGTCCTGTTATTTGGGCACTACCATGTGTCTGCATTGATTTTGACAGGAGAAATGACATAACATCACAAACCATCATACATTGTGTCCCTCCAGTGTCTTCATGTGATCTTTTCTTTGCTCTGGGATGTGTTTGTTCTTCTAGTGTTCATAACCCCATTCTCTGGTTACCATTAAAACAGCCAAAATGGAGACTGATGTCATGCCAATTTATTGTGCAAATGTAACTAGTACTTAAGCACTAACAATAATGGGACAGACCACTTCAGACTTTGTCTCTGATTTGAAATGCCATTTAATTGCAAGTTCCGCAATATTGGCAAGATTTCATGATTCCACTATTCATTTAGATAGGACTTAGAGGACCATTGCAAATATGGCAGCCATGTTAATGGACTTTTCTTGAAAGGGACTTCGATGCAGGTCACATATTTTCAAACTTGGCATGCTAGCTCATCAAACACTTGGAATTAGTGGGACTGCTAATAGATAGATCTTATGGAAACAAACAGTCTGTTTTAGAGAACCATCACTATTATTGCACATGAACACTGGATGAGATGGGATGGGATGTAAAGAGGCGTTGGGTGTTTGAGATTTCATTTCAGATTGAACGAAAGGCTATTTTTCTATTACCTTAATTCTACAACCCAGAAACAAATACATGAATTCTTTTATCTCAAGGCTCACTCACAGCGATCTGTCTGAAGCTCTTATGCAGCATGGCCACCAGGAGTTTGGTTAGAACGATGACCACAACGATGTTGTAGGTACCGACGATAAGAGCACCAACAAATGACCGCAGCTCCTCCGTGTAGCTGATCCTCGTCACAAATAAATTAACATGTGCCAGAGAGAAGATGTACCAGAAGAGTGCGTAACACGTCCCCATAAACCTGGAAAAAGATCAAAATAATTCTAAATAATTTAATAAGAGGTTTTGTGTTATTTTCAGTCAACATTTAGCTTTGTATCTTTAGAATTATTGTGACAAAAATCTGATTTTTTTTGGTCTGTTAAATACTTTCCAAAAGGTCATATTTCATAAGGAATTCGATTATACTGTAGATTATAAAAATTGAAGCTAATTAATAGATCTGTGAAATAAGACCCTTTCTTTTGATTCACTTTACACCCTTTATATACACACTCAAAATCAAATTCTTTAATTAGTGTTAATGAGATTAAGCAAAGTACGTGTGAAAGGTGTCGTTGCTCTGCTGCTGACAGAAGATCCCCACACAGTCCTTGCTATCGTCTTTGGTCTTGTATGTATCCTGATCTTTTCCATACAGCTGTGTCAGGCCGATGGTAAAAGAGATGAGCACTAGCAGGAATAAGCCAAGAAACTTGCCAAACTCTTGTAGCATCTGACCCATGGAGATCTGCAATGACAAAAACACCAGACTTTCCACATCAGCCATTCAACTTACTAGCATATTTAGCTACCGTAAGGATCCTAAAAAATGGACCAGATGAAATATATATTTGGGTTATATACTTAAAGGAACACTTTAAGTCCCATAAAGTTATAAAGTTGACAATTTTGAATCAATTCAGCTTATCTCTGGGTCTCAGCACTTTTAGCTTAGCTTAGCATAAATCATAAACAGAATTCCTGAGCATACTGCTCGAGAGCCGTTTCAAAGATGGCTGCTAAGTGAAATGACTTGGCTTACATCAGGGGTGTCCAAACTCCAGGGGTGTCCTGGAGAGTTTAGCTCCAACCATAATCAAACACACCTGAACCAGCTAATCAAGCTCTTATTAGATATAGTAGAAGCTTCCCGGCTGGTGTATTGAAGCAAGTTGGAGATAAACTCTCCAGGACACCGGCCCTCCAGGACCGCGTTTGGACACCCCTGGCTTACATGAACTTTGGTAAAACACAACCTATTTTGGAAATAGTAACGACCACAGCATTTTCTTGACTCCTTTGAAAAAATGAAAATATTCCTTTAATATATGTAGAGTACTGTATTTGAGAGCAGTTATAGCGGGTTGATGGAAATCAAACATGTTTTTCAGTTAAGAAAATATGGCGATATACTGAAACAAGTTTATTTTAAGCGATGGAATCTATTTTTAGCAAACTTCACATATCAAACAACTAGTGACTGATAAACACAGTCCAAGTAAATATTGGTTTGGCCCATTACAGGGCTAATAGCAGAGGAACATGTCTCTATAGATGCGTTAAGCAATCTGTACCTGCACACATACAGTAGACCAGCTCTTTATAGACTCCTGTCTCTGTCTGTGCTTTCTAGATTCCACTGGTTTTTCCTGAAATAAGGGATGCATTCCTTGTGTCAGGTCTGACCAGTGAACCAGAATGTTCTGTAAGGCATGTTTGCTCTGAAACGCAGCCAGGATTTAGATATTTGTCCCCCACCCCCATTAGTCTAATTAATTTTTTGTCACTCTCAAACCCCTGGCAGGCATTTTCCAGATTTAATATGTATTTTTAAACATTGCTGAACCAGCGTAGTTAGTAGTCAATTTACATTTATGCCTCTGACATGAAGCCACAGTGCCAAGTCCAACCATAAAGGGATTCCACTGGTTGGATTTTTTGTTTTTGAACACTCACAATGCTAAAAATTCTGTATTTTATATCAGTTTCTGAATGTTCAGAGGGCTGCAATTTTGTGCAATAAGACTGGAATGTTCAACTGTACATTTCATATCACTTTATTTCCCAGAACCGCTTATCTTATCATAAGTAGGGGCTGTAGCTTACACGAGCAGTCAAAAAAAATGCATCCTTGCTGAAAAGAAGTATTTTTCATTCTTAAAGGCACAGTATCTAAATTTTGCCACATAGGGCCCTATAATACACCTGGCGCAAGGCACGACGCAAATGTTGTTTGCTAGTTTCAGCTTGCATTCTTAAAGGCACAATATCTAAATTTTGCCACATAGGGCCCTATAATACACCTGGGGCAAGGCACGACGCAAATGTTGTTTGCTAGTTTCATCTTGCATTCTTAAAGGCACAGTATCTAAATGTTGCCACATAGGGCCCTATAATACACTTGGCGCAAGGCACGACGCAAATGTTGTTTGCTAGTTTCATCTTGCATTCTTAAAAGCACAGTATCTAAATGTTGCCACATAGGGCCCTATAATACACCTGGCGCAAGGCGCGACACAAATGTTCTTTGCTAGTTTCATCTTGCATTCTTAAAGGCACAGTATCTAAATGTTGCCACATAGGGCCCTATAATACACCTGGCGCAAGGCACGACACAAATGTTGTTTGCTAGTTTCAGCTTGACGCAAGTGTCGTTTTGACCTTTTTCACCACGCTGTTTAAATAGCAAATGCATTTGCGCTCATATGTGCGCTCATAGGCATTCTGGTCTAAAAAAGGAGGTGTGTTAAGGCGCATTGCTGGTGCGTTGCTGTTTTGAGAAACTAAAATAGACCGCTAAATAGACCAGCTAAGAGGAGGTCTAAAGTCCAGTGCAGAGTGCGTTAGATTGCTTAAACATTGCTTAATACACACAGGATGTAGAGCAATACACAAATACCTTTACAAATGAAAAAGAATTAAAGGATTAAAATATTACAAAAATGATTATATTCTACATAAATATACAAACCACTGCTTTCATGCCTTCTTCATCTCGGGGGGCTTTTTTTAGTTTATTCATGACAATTTGTTTTTGTATAATGTTATTATTATTAGTAGTAGTAGTAGTATTTATTATATGTAGATTTATATCTGTTTTATTAAAAACACGCTTAGATTTGCGCCCCTGTCAGGTTTTAGACCATATGGGCCATAGCATGTGTATTCGGAAATAACTCTGTTTTTTGACCACATTTCATTTTTTTTTTCATTTATTTGTTTGCTGGAAATTAGAACTGAATTTAGAAATAGTTTTGAAACAAATCTTTGCACTTAACAAAGTTAATTATAGGCTAATGGATATCTGTGTGTACAACACCTTTTCTTATCCACCGAAGAGAGTGAGAGTGAAAGTACAGAATGAGGAGGCTCATTCTCGCGCTGCAGATGCTCTGTTTAACTGTTTTCTCGCTAGTGAAGTGCTCAGTTATTCCACTTACAAAGTCTGCCATGTAAATAGTAAATGCGCCTTGGCTGACTCTTGTCTATACTGACCTTTAAAGGGAATGGGAGATGAGACTCTGATTGATTTATTCTCAAAACACACCTATAACTCATTAAGAGAATAAGCTCAACCCTGTTAGACCAAAAGCAGAATTTTCCATCCTTAAAATAGCAAAAGTGGATTCTGACATGCCCTTAATGCTTTTGCGGCCTGCGCTTTGGACTTTGCCCCTAGATTGTTAAAATATGGCCCTTAATGTCATGATCATGGTGACACAAGACACAGTCCGTGTCACTAGTTAAAATGGATTATTTTTCTGAATAATGTAAATACATAAGTCAGCAAAATATATAACACTGTTCCAGAGGTTTTTGGATGTTTTAATGAACAGATTTAACCTACTGTGCCCTTAAATCTTTTTATCTTCAATGTTTGAGCGGTACTATACTGAATGTTGGTGGCGCAGTGGGTAGCGCTGTCGCCTCACAGCAAGAAGGTCACTGGTTCGAGCCTCGGCTGGGTCAGTTGGCATTTCTCTGTGGAGTTTGCATGTTCACCCCATGTTTGTGTGGGTTTCCTCTGGGTGCTCCGGTTTCCCCCACAAGTCCAAAGACATGCACTATAGGTGAACTGGGTAAGCTAAATTGTCCGTAGTGTATGTGTGTGAATGAGGGTGTATGGATGTTTTCTAAGTGATGGGTTGCAGCTGGAAGGGCATCCACTGCGTAAAACATATGCTGGATAAGTTGGCGGTTCATTCCGCTGTGCCGACCACTGATTAATAAAGGGACTAAGCCGAAAATAAAATGAATAAATGAATGAATACTGAATGGGATCATCTGAAAGAGCACTTCACCATGTTTTAAACCTCTTCCACAGAATCTCTTCCACATATTTTCCAACATATCATAAGAGAAAATGGGAAAAAAGCCAACAGATTCCATCTGGGCCTATAATGACTACACCGTTTCATCCAAACAAGCAAGACAGCAGTCATTATGTAAGAGATTAGGTTTTACACTCCCACAGACAGTTAAAGATGTACTCAAATTATGTGTGAAATCAAAGTTTACGATGCTTATTTTGCTAGGGCACATTGTTATTCTTTAGGTGAACAACTAATCCATGCAAGTTCATTCATTCATTTATTTTCCTTCGGCTTATTCCCTTTATTCATTAAGGGTTGCCACAGCGGAATGAACCGCCAACTGATTCAGTATATGTTTTACATAGCGGATGCCCTTCCAGCTGCAACCCAGTACTGGGAAACATCCATACACACTCATTCACACACATACAATACAGCCAATTTAGTTTCTTCAATTTATCTATAGCTCATGTCTTTGGGCTGAGGGGGAAACCGAAGCACCCGGAGGAAACCCACCCGAACAAGGGAAGAATATGCAAACTGGCACTGCTGGGACTCGAACCAGCAACCTTCTTGCTGTTAGGCAACAGTGCTAACCACCGTGTCACCTTCCATGCAAGTTAATTTACTGAAAAAAAGGTTTGTGTTGGTAATCAATCAAAGTCTGACATTTTGCTTCCGCTTTGGAGATGCAGTCCATCTCTGATGATATTAGTTTGACAGCTTCAGCCACAATATTCTTAATATTGGCACTCTTACTGTTATTTTACTATAAGGAAATGCTACACTAAAGGAAAGACCGGCTCCTATTCATTATTCAGTTTCAGTTTGAAGAAGATCAACATGCTGAAATGATAGTAACTTCCGATTCACGCAGCCTTAAAAAAAATGCTTTCAACCACAAGGTCGGACTGAGTTTTTCCTTACAGTCTGTTGTCTATTAACAACCACAGCTTTTTCTTGACTCCGTCCCAAATATTCTAAAATAAATACAAATATTCTGAAATATTGCTTTAAAAATGAGTCCTAAAACACTTGGAGCCAATCAGCAGTAAGGGGTGTGACTAGGAATAATAGAGATTTTTAAAAAGGGGTGTGGTTTTGTTGGGTTTTGGGTGTTTGTTTTGATGCTTCACTGCACAACAAAAGAGTTTTTGTCTAGTGCAAATACTAAACAATCATTTTTTAGACAAGTTGTTTTCAGAAATAATAAGTCAAATTAAAGTGAGTTTTTTCTTATTTATAAAAATAACCTTATTTAAAAATATATATTATTTAAATATAGAAATCTAACATCTTGTACAACAGATCATATTTATCTTCAATTAATGATTCAACAATTCACACACAAAACTTCATGTTTCATTATACTGTAGGTGTATTATTTTTGAAAACCTATTCAGTGACATCATTCTGATGGTTGTTTGTCGCCATCTGTTGGTTACACAATGTAATAGCTTTTACCAGCGTCAAATTCGCCAGCGTCATGTTTCATTAAACAGTGATTTTAATCTTTACCATAAACATCAGTGTTTATATCTGAACTATAAACTGTTCTCCAGCACTTCTGTGTTATTTAATTGTTTGTAACTCACTGAAACAGTGTAAAAACTGAATCTCGATGCAGATTTGAATGCAGCGCTTTGAAGGATTAATAAACATATGCAAATCATTATCATTTATCGTTCATGTTGCGCGGGTTTGAACTAATATCACAATCTTTTAATGTTTAATTGTGCAGCTTTACACTGAATGCATTAATGCAGGCTAAACAAGCCGTGACAGTAAACACATTAAATTATTAGCCTAAGAAAGCATTTAGGCAGGTCCCACCACAACTTTTCCCGTCATCATTATATCTTACAGGGAAGCCAAAATGCTTTCATGCACATGATTTGAATGACACGGGAGGCGATCTCTCTGCAATGGTTAAAAATGTTGGATTAATGACAAGTTAAAAAAAGTTATTAATCCGCAGGTCACATGCGTTCCAAACCGTGAGTTGTGATCCGTACGGCTTACGGATCAACAGTGATCCGTTTCACCCCTATCCACTGCTGTATTGACATACAAACCATCCACAAACCAGGACTGAAGCGTCTTTTTTTACAATTGTACTGACACGCGGATGTGGTGATAAAGACAGTAAAATTGTAATTCATTACAAACATGCACTGTTTTAAAAACAATTTAAACTTGTAAAACTCACTCTTGATCACATTTGATGATGATTGATGATCACAGAGAGCTGAACAGATCTTTTAATCTTAGTTGCTTTGTGCACGTCCTGTCTTGTTGATATGATTATACAATTATCTGTGCCCTTTAAGGAAAAACTCACTTGATTTTAACATTAGTTATGAAAACAAGACAATGTTTTTTTGTTTGCTTGTCTAGAAAATGTTTCTTGATTTAAGGATTTTTAAATGTTTGGACTTGTCAAAATCTCACTTAAAGGGGACCTATAATGGAAACATCCCTTTTATAAGGGACTTAAACACAATTTTGTGACTACAGTCTGTAAATATAACCAGCATCTAATTGTAAAAAGTGTATTTATTTCATTTTTTATAATCACACTTGATAAAAACAGTCTGGAGGAACTCTTTGATTGACATTCACCCTTTGTACGTGTCATCAGAGGGGGAAAGACCCACCCATAAGTGACCATCTCTCCCTCGTTAGCATAGGGCAGGGGTGTCAAACATACGGCCCGCGGGTTTAATCTGGACCGCCAGATGATTCTGTAAAGTATAAAATTGAGATGCAATTTTTCAATAAAAGAAACTGCTGTTCCAATTGTGTCCACTGGATGGCGCAATTGCAAACTGTTAATTTCTTCCGATCCAGATGCCTGAATCAGCGTCAGTGTGACAGTCTTCTGAATGAAAGAGAAAGACCACATCTATGCCCTGCCATACCACACTGAGGTTTTCTCAAGAGGAAACGTAACTATTTCCGATTGGTCAGTTTAGTGGCTAATAAGTTCAGTTGTACGAAATTGTACGATATAAAAAAAGGAAGCGTGGCACCCAACCACACCCCCTAAACACAACTGTCATTTGGTGGATAAGCAAATCGTGCTAAATTGTACGAACGAGACTGTACGTATTCATATGAATTAGCCACTAAATCAAAAAGTTACGACTGAGATTGCGTTGTCCTTGCACTCCAGCTTTATGTTTTCATGTTGATCATAATAATACAAAGAAAACAATCTGAAGTTGTTGTTTTTAAGTTATACAGTATATACCATGATTTTACCAGTCCAGCCCACTTAGGAATAGATTTTTCTCCATGTGGCCCCTGAGCTAAAATGAGTTTGACACCCCTGGCATAGGGCGTTAGACTTGTTTTTGAATCTGCCGCTATGCTGACACATAGGCATTTGTAGCCCCGCCCTCTTTTAAAAAGAGCACAATCTTATTTCAATTTAAAGCGACAGTCACCAAAATGGCACGATTAGCATCAAAGCCCAAAAGGGGCTGTTTCAACGAGTTCTAAAACAATATTTGTGTGATATTTTGAGCGAAAACTTCACATACACACTCTTGAGACATCAGAGACTTATTTTACATCTTGTAAAAAGGTGCATAATAGGTCCCCTTTAAGTAAGAAAAGCATGTATTTGCAGTGTTCAATAGCATTAATGTAGTGCACTATTAACACAAATCTGCACAAACCTCATATTAATCTCCGAAGTAAAGTTCAGTTTGACATCTCAACTCCTGGCCTCACTCCTGTCCTCCAGCGTTTATCCAGAGGTAATTCTGTGTTTTTTCCACTTGCTAACTTTATTTGGAGACATTTACTAGAGACTCTTAAGCACACAATAAAGCAGCGGGGAGTAAACGTCTGACTATTTGCTGCTCTGCCTCCTCAGTGGAGGTCTGTTTGGTGAATGCTTCAGTCTGTTCCCTGTCATTCCTCTATCTGTACATCATATGTTTTCTTGTTAGAGGGACTAACACAGCAACCATTTAAAAGGATAGTTCACCCAAAATGAAAAGTCTGTCATCATTTACTCATCCTCCACACTGTAAAAAACATCCGTACATTAGCAGTTTTCTGTATTTTGTGATTCCTGTTTTTTTATTCATGCTTTTGAATTGCATTATGAGACATTTGAGGTTTCCAGCAACATCAAACCTTAAAAAAAAGTTCAAAAAAGTTACTTTATTATTTTTATTATTATTATTTTTTTAAATTTTTTAATAGTTAAAAGTGATATATCATCTGTGTTGGTGTTGTATATTAAGGCCCTGTTTACACTAATACCTTTTAGTTTTAAAACGCATATGTTTTGCTAAGGTTACGCCATCCGTCCACACTACGCCGGAGTTTTCAATCACTGAAAACGAATCGTTTTGGAAACGCTGAAGAGGCCATTTTAGTTTTAAACCGCTGCTGCTCTGTGTTAGTGTGGATGGGGAAAAACTGAGACATCTGAAAACGAAGGCTGGGCTGCAGACATTCGCCTGTCTGATTTGGGCTTTTTTCCTTAATATTAAGTAGCCTACACACAGTTCAGTCTTGCATCCTCTCCTTGTACAGTTCAGACTTCGCAAGTTTGATTTGGAAAACAAACTCCCGAGGACACATCGGGTAAATCTTCAGGGAGCAGTGTACTTTATAACCTCATTCACATCACTCTGGATACGTTGTTTTACTTTCTTAACAATAAAATGAAAACAAGATATAAGGAACTGCCTATTTTCATTTGGATATTAACAACTTAACTGACACCAAAACTGCGTCGTACAGCAACATACTGTATTTATATGACCATCATCTTCACTGTATGCATATTTATAACCAAATGGAGCCTATAACATAACTGCCTCCTTTAATTTTCATAAAAAATATGAAACATACCCTCTTTTTTGCTGAATTAAACTATATTTGCTGAATATACTAAAAGTATAACGTACAACATGTCTCTACAATATAGGAAATAAAAGGCAAGCAATCAGTCAAATGTGCAGAATCGGTGTACGCAGTTACATTAATTAATGTATTAACTTATCTTTGACTTTGCGCTCAGCCAAAACATGTTACCTGAGAACAAGTAATAGATTCAAAACACCAAAGTCGGGGAATATGTCGTTAGATAGAGACAAGGTGAATTGAATATCAGGTTTAACAAATATATTAGATCCAGCGGTAGATCCTTGATGAACAGTCCGACGTGCACAGCTCTTATCGCTCCAGTGCATGCCAGAGTGTGTGTGCGTGTGGGGTCAAGTGATGTGTGTTTTCATCGGTGTGGTATAGACGGAGAGTTGTTCTGAAGCGCTGGGTGAGACACCAGACGCGGATTGTTTTCATTCTAAAATGGCGTTTTAAAAACTTAAACTTATTAGTGTAAACAGGGCCTGAGGTACTAAAACCTTGTAATAAACTGCCAGTACATTTTCAGTTGTTTTACAGATGTATTTCTCTTTATTGATTATTTCTTATACATTACATTTTTTATTCGTCAATAAAAGTCACTTTGTTAAACTGTAGCGTTGATTTTTTAACATCGCAAGTCAACAGAGCAGAGATTAAGCTCCCAAAATGTAATTTATATCCGTAAATAAATGGGAAACACATGTGAATCCCAAAATATGGAAACTGTTCATTCATTCATTTTCCTTCAGCTTATTTATCTGGGGTCCCCAAAGCGGAATAAACCACCAACTAATCCAGCCGCAACCATCTATACACTTTCATATTCACACAAACACACACTCTATGGCCAATTTAGTTGATCCAATTCACTTAAAGCTCATGTCTTTGGACTGTGGGGGTAACCGGAGCTGCTGGAGGAAACCCATGCGAACACGGGGCGAACATGCAAACTCCACACAGAAATGCCAACTGGCCCAGCCGGGGGTCGTCGACCTTCTTTCTTTGAGGTGACAGTGCTAACCACTGAGCCACCGTGCCACCCAGAAACTATATTTTTTACAGTGCACATATTCTAAACCTCTTTGAATTTATTTTTTTTGATGAACACAAAAGAAGATATTTTGAAGAATGTTGGAAACCATTGACTTCCATATTTTTTCCCCCAACTTTAAGGATGTTGATGGCAACTTGTTTCCAACATTGTTCAAAATGTATTCTTTTTTGCTCAAAAGAAAAAAAAATAAGCTTATAAATGTTTGGATCCACCTGAGGGTAATGCGTGAACTTTTGAGTGAATTATCCCTTTAACTATGCACAGTTGAAGTCAAACTTATTAGCCCTCCTGTGATATTTCCCAAATGATGTTTAAGAGAGCTAGGACTTTTCACAGTATTTCCTATACTATTCTTATTGGTTTTATTTCAGCTAGGAAAAAAAACTGTTTTCTTTTATTTTTTTAAAGGCACTTTAAAGTCAATATTATTAGCAAACGACTGTTATAGAATGACTTACCTATTTACCATAACTTGCCTAGTTAAACTAATGAACCTAGTTGCACCATTAAATTGCACTACTAGTATCTTGAAAAATATCTAGTCAAATATGTGCTGTCATCATGGCAAAGATAACAGAAATCAGTTATTAGAAATGAGTTATTAAAACTTTTATGATTATAAATGTGTTGATAGGAAATCACAGAGCAAACTATGGATCCAGATGAATTTTTAATTGTGTTTGGGGTTTCAAAGCACGAGCTTGGATTATCCAAGTCACAGCAACAAATCATTTCCTATAGCCTTTTAACAGCCAAAAAACGTCTTCTGACATTCTGGAAAAATAAATCTCCCTCTTTCAACTTATGGCTCAGTGAACTCACAAATACACTCCATTTAGAAAGAATACGGTACCATTTACAGAATAAGAAGCTTCAATTTTTTAAAATATGGAAACTGTTCATAAGGTACTTGGAAGGGAGAGATGGAACAGTTGTTTGATAGGGAGATTGCTAGATCGTACGGCAGCTCCCATTTTCAATAACCTTCCATACCATGTTGGTATGGGGTATTCTGTTCGTCTATATACTGTGACCTATTTTATTTGACTTTATGTATATATTTTGGTCTCTTTCTTTTCCTTCTGTAATTCTAAGCCGAGGTTTTTTTTGTCAACATAGATAATGGTTTACGTAATCTCTGTGTATTGTGTAAGTAGACCAAGGAAATGTATGTATGTGTATACAGTATATATATATATATACAATTGATGTCAGAATTATTATACCCCCTGGTTATTTTTTCCCCAGTTTCTGTTTAACGGAGAGAAGATTTTTTCAGCACATTTCTAAGCATAATAATTTTTAATAGCTCATCTCTAATAACTGATTTATTTTATCTTTGCAGTGATGACAGTAAATACTATTTTACTAGATATTTTTCAAGACACTTCTAAACAGCTTAAAGTGACATTTAAAGGCTTAACTAGGTTAATTAGGTTAACTAGGCAGGTTAGGGTAATTAGGCAAGTTATTGTAACGATGGTTTGTTCT
>CAIGQZ010035013.1:10214707-10227645 GCA_903798205.1 Danio tinwini | reverse complement strand
GTGTGTGTGTGTGTGTGTGTGTGTGTGTGTGTGTGTGTGTGTGTGTGTGCGTGTGCGTGTGCGCGTATGTATCATTCCGACCGCACTTGTGGAGAAAATGACTTTTCCACACTGCAGTGCCAGACACTGATGTCAGTCTGAGAACACGTGCAGGAGAGCAGAGACACTGACATGGTGTTTTACTCATGCCAAATACTGGAGTCCTCAAGAGCATTGCTGCATTATGCAACCACTCTGAAACGACTGCAGCAAGATGCCTGCTAAACACAGCTACACAGCCTTACAGAGCTATTATCCTTTAACAGAAGCTCAACCATACTTGCTTGGCACGCACCTATCAAGCAATTTTGTTTTGACACAACCTCTAGTAGATGTCCAAACTTCTTAGCCAAAACCAGCTCGATCTCACGAGGAAACGTAAGTATTTTATGTTTTGCCAGTTTAGTGGCTAATTCTTACGAGTTTAGTCGTACGAAATAGTACGATTTTAAAAAGGAGGCGTGGCACCCAACCCCAATCGTCATTGGGTGATGAGCAAATCATACTAATTTGTACGAATTAGATTGTACGAATTCATACGAATTAGCCACTACATCAAAAAGTTACGAATTGCCGTGAGATTGCGTTGGCTAAAACATGGCTGAATTTGGGCTGTCGCTGATAATCCAGGACATCTAACAATAGTCCAATAGTCACATGTACACACCAAGCATTTTTGTATATAATAGACTTCTGATAGACATCTAAACATGGACAACTTGGCTAAAATCAGTTTAAAATACAAATAAAATAAAATCAGACACCTAAGAAAAGCCAAGAACTAGCCAGCAAAGTACAGATTAGACAGACTTTACATGTGTAGTCATTCATTCCTGTGTAGCTGATGACTAATCTAGATTTGGGCTATGGACACCTGTTAGATGCTCGATGGGAACCTGATTCTTGCATGCTTGAGCTTCTAGATCCAAATTTGAATGTTGGAATACTGGCAGCTGATCAATTATTAATATATAAGTAAAAGCCTAAAGTAAATATGTACATTTGAAGTCAGAATTATTAGCCCCCCTGTTTATTTTTCCCCCAATTTCTGTTTAACAGAGAGCAGATTTTTTTCAACACATTTCTAAACATAACAGCTTTAATAACTCATTTCTAATAACTGATTTATTTTATCTTTGCCATGATGACAGTAAATAATATTTTACTAGATATTTTTCAAGACACTTCTATACAGCTTAAAGTGACATTTAAAGGCTTAACTAGGTTAATTAGGTTAACTAGGCAGGTTAGGGTAATTAGGCAAGTTATTGTGTAACAGTGGTTTGTTCTGTAGACTATCGAAAAACAAATTTGCTTTAAGGGGCTAATAATTTTGTCCTTAAAATGGTTATTAAAAAATAAAAAAACTGCTTTTATTCTAGCCGAAATGAAACAAATAACACTTTCTCTAGAAGAAAAAATATTATCAGACATACTGTGAAAATGTCCTTGCTCTGTTAAACATCATTTAGGAAATATTTAAAAAAGAAAAATAAACTCGGGGGGGGGGGGGGGGGGGGGTGGGGGGGGGTTAATAATTCTGACTTCAACTGTATATTTTTGTATCATACTTGTATTAGACTGTATATCATACTAAGATACTACACTTTGTATCTTCAGTACACTTGAATTAAAGTTTAGTTTACTCACCAATCTTGGAAAGATTGAGTTTGAGTTTTCATGATTTGAGTTTTCATTCTGGGGTGAAATAACCCTGTAATTTAGCTTTTTTTTTTACACAACAAGACATCATATTTCAAATAAATGCACAGTGATTTAAGATATTTATACTTAAAGGAGTGGTCCACTACGATATCATATTTTAAACTTTAGTTGATGTGAAATGTAGCTGTGTGAACATAAACAACGTCTCTGAATGTAAGATGCTCAAAGTTCCATGCAAAGGGAGACATTGGCTTTTACAAAGTTAGCTTAGCAAAGCCTACAGAGAACAAAGTTTTGAGACTAAAAAACAATATATCCAGGTTAGTGAGATCACAAATGATTCAGGTTACACGTATTCACCTTGCGCACACACCCTGCGCAGCAAAGAAGATTGGTTAGAAGAGCTGTAATGTTACAGCAGTGAAAGCTAAAATGATGTTCAAAGGCTGCTTTTCCATAGAGCTTGTTCTGTTTCTGTGTTTGGGCTTCCAAAGGGCATGACACAAAGACAGAAGTGCTTACAGTTTAATTTCAATTATGTTCCAGAGAATTATAAATAAATATATAGCTAGCATTTGACAAAGGAGAACTTCCATTGAATCAGTCATCTGCACTTCAATAACTGTCTGGTTTAGCTCAGCTACCTAATCCGACCTCCGAAGACTACGTAGAATAGTTTGGACTGCTGAGTGAATCATTGGTACAACCCTCCCTACTCTCCAAGAACTGTACTTATCCAGAGCGAGTTGAAGGGCTGCCAAAATCACTCTGGGGTGCGTTTCCCAAACAACGACGTAACTCACTGCTGAGCTATTATAGTACGATGCATCGTTTGGCAAAAGAACGATGTAGTGACGAGTGTTTCCCAAAACCCGTAGTTTCTCTGTCGCAGATCTATCGCTTGCACCACGTTAGTTATAACGTAAAACGCCCATAAGGATGCTCTAAACGGGGTGGAGTAACTTCTTTAGAGAACAACCCCATCATTTCTTTGTGCAAATTATATTGTTTTACACAAACACACATTTAAAATAAAATCCAATATTAGTTTTGGTAAAAACATGCACTCGTTTTCCATATTAAATAAAATATATGTAAATGGCAAATATAGGGCCAATGTTTGCTTTACTAATATTATTGAGAAGTTGAACATTACATATTCTATTCTAAAACATAAAATCACTTACAAAAGCTAACACTATTCTAATATCATATATAAATCATATAAATAAATAAATAATGAGGCGATTTATTATAAATATACTTTAATAATAATATTAATAATATTAATGATAATGATGATGATGATGATGATGATAATGATGATGATTATTATTATTTAGGATATTGTTTATTTAAAAAAAAAATTACAATTTGACACATGCAAACCACAGCAGAAAGTTCTAACCAACAGACTCATGTCATATACAGCAGAGAAAATTAATAAATAACCCACTATAAAATAAAAGAATTAACGTATACTATGTTTTTTATTTTCACAAGCTTTGGAGACGTAACAATTTCCGTTTTTAAATATACCTATAGCTTTCGCCATGAGGCTGTGTTCAAAATGATATCAATGTTTTCAAAGTGCACTGCGAAGGGAGCATGAAGATCGCTAAAACTGAACTGTAAAAATACTTTGAAAGCAAATTACACCTAAGAGAAATGACTTTAAATCTTTTTTTATTTTTAATAATTCCAACTTTGAATGTTAGAATATTCTAAACGAATAGGGCATAGGGGGGATAAGTGGGAATAGAACACAGCCAGGAACTATGCTTCTAACTACAGCTCCAGAGGTGTCGTTTCAAGTGCTCAAGTTTGCGATGCAGTTTGCGAATGTTCGTTGAAGCGATGGATTTGGGAAACACCAACTCAACAAACTATGTTTGTAACAGCGGAACTTGCAACCTTAGTTGGCTAACAATGGTTTTGGGAAATGCACCCCTGGACCGCTCACACCCAGCACACTGCCTCTGAACTGTTACCTTCTGGTCAACGCTACAGAGCATTGCGCACCAGAACAGCCCAACACAGAAACAGTTTCTGTCCTCAGGCAATCTATCTAATGAACACTTGATGATAATAATTGCTTATCATCATTACTACCTGCTACACACTTTTTTTTTTTTTTTTACAAATATACACTTATTAAACAACACAATTTACATGCCAATTTGCAAATAACAGCTGCACATATAACGCTGTATATAGTAAAATACCTGTACATACACTTGTCAGTTTGTATATTTGCATTCACTACTTACTTCTATTTTTAAACTATATTTATTATCTGTTGTTTGTCCTGTCTCTGTAATTCTGTTGCACTGTAGAAGCAAACTAATTCCTTGTATGTGTGAACATACCTGGCAATAAAGCTCTCTCTGATTATTTAATCAATTACATGCATAGATTTAGCGGTATGTTGTAGCAAGGATGTAAACAATGGAACATGCTGTTTAGCACCGCTAACAATTTAGCTACAAATGTATATTTATCCATCAAATCGCTGTAAACACCCACAATCTTCAGCAGCGCTGCAGTGTCTCGATATGCGGACGCTTTCAGTGTCTGTCAGTGGAGCTACTTTCCCTGCATTCTACATCTCAAATAACAAACTCACAAAATATATGTGAATGTTTCATATTTCTTACACATGCTTATAACTCGAATATATATGAAAGACACTTGTCAGATTTTATTTTAGAGAGCAGGCGTGAGGTACACCTGTGTCCTTTTCATTTTATGTCTAATTCAGGCTCACACTGACAAGGCTCTGACTGACACTATTTACACAGCAGAGGCACGGCACATGCTAGTATAGGCGTGACTGGATGTGACACTTCCAGGTGACGTGGAGCCGATCTGCGAATCACAGAACAATATGTTAGCTGACCAATCAGAGCCTCTTGAGGTTGGGCCTTTCGGAGGAACTAAGAAATGTGACAGTCGTTTTTATGTTAGCCGAGTAGCAGTATATGATTAAAGTGAGATATATGAAAAAATAAGGTGATTTTTTTTTTACAAGTGAATCATGAGCACACATTGTTTTGCATTTTATAAACACAACCAAGCCTTACAAATACACTCTGGAGCTCCCCTTTAAAAATAAAACATATATACTAAGAAACAAAAAAAAAACTAATAGATTTTTTGCTGTATAGCTAAGCTTAGAAAAACATGCCACCTCAGCAAGTTCATAGGTTTAATCGTGGCAGAGAGCTTTAAACAAACAGATTTATGCTTTGACAGCTTATTTCAGCTGTTCTTCAAGATACAATTAAATCCTAGATCAACAAGCATATGTTATAATCTAAGTTATAGAATCAAAGTCAAAGGCAAAATCCAGGACATGTTACAGATTGCCCACCATTGTGGCTGGGAGGCAGAATTCCAAATAATTGCAGAAAAAAAAAAATCCTGGATACAGCAGGTGGTTGATTTTACATTGTGAAATTCACCATTTAAAGGAACACTCCACTTTTTTGGAGGAAAATTAGCTCATTTTACAAGTCTCCTAGTGTTAAACAGTTGATTTGAATCATTTTTGAATCCATTCAGCCAATATCTGGGTCTGCATAAGCTCTTTTAGCTTAGCTTAGCATAAGTCATTGAATTATATTAGACCATTAGCATCTTGCTCCAAAAATCCTAAAAAGAATTTTGATAATTCTCTTATTTAGGGCTAGACATTTCTATAGTACAAAGACCAACGGAAAAAGAAAACTTTTTATCTTCAAGGTCGATATGGCTTGGAACTATACTCTCGTTACAATTTTTTTTAAGCGAGATGCTAATGGTCTAATCTGATTTAATGATTTATGCTAAGCTAAGCTAAACTTTCTCTCTCCACACACATAGAGATCGGCAGGATGAATTAAATAATGGTAAAACTCAGCTCTAGGGGAATTGTAAAAGGAGCTTATTTACAGTCTATTTAAAGAGATAGTTCACCCAAAAATTCTAATTGACTCATTATTTCCTCAACCCACAGTATATATATATTTTGAAGAATGTTGACATCCATAGTAGGAAAAACAAACGCTTCAATGGTTTTCCAGCTGTCTTCGGAATATCTTCTTTTATGGCCAAAAGAAGAAACAAGTAAAGGGTGAGTAAATGATGACCAAATATTTTGGGTGATTTATCTCTTTAACTAGTGTGAGATTTCACCACATCGCAGAGGTGAACAAACAGATCCAATAACAAAGAACTGGCAACGAAGAACAACCGAAAGGAAAAATAACAGACACTTGATGAGAAATACAGGAAGAATGAGAGAGCTCTGGTATTCGGCGTTATCTGTCTGACCGTTGGGCATTATGTAAGCAAAGAAAAAGAATGCTTAAACACTCCACTGGCTTTGGCAGAGAAGGATAAGATGTAGGATGTCACGATTACCTGTAAAGGCCCCAAGATGGAGCTGGTGGTGTACATGAAGAAGAGGCGTAGATAGCTCAGAACTATGGCAAATGCAAAAAGACCTTCAGCGACCAGGGTGGGATGGAAGGCGTCCCATTTATTCCTTTCTTCTGATTTGGTAATTTGGCTATACTGAAGCAGAAAACAAAGGAAAAGAGCAGAGTCCTTGTGTTATTGGTTGAAAAAATTATATATTTTCAGCATTAAAAGCTGAGATAAAAAAAATATATAAAATAAAACAAGTGAGAAAACAGAATATAAAAAAATAATAAATAAAATTCACAAGGTCCTGATTTTGATTCAATTTAATTTAGAAAAATTTAGAATCAGCATACATAGCAGTGGTGGACATAACTAGACTTACATCTGTGAACGTGCTAACAACTTATTGATTCAAATGACCCATTTCAGAGTGAATCTCCAGATAAAAACTCACTGACTCGAATGATTCATTAAAAGTGAATCTAAACGTATAATTATTTACTCATTCAAATGATCATTTCAGAGTGAATCTAAAGGTATAATTATATACTGATTCAAATGATTCATTCAGAGCGAGTCTACAGTTAAAAACTCACTGACTCAAATGAACAATTCAGAGTGAGTCTCCAGTAAACAATTCACTCATTCAAATGATATGTTCAGAGTAAATCTCCAGTTAACTAAATTATCCATTCAGAATGAATTTCTAATTAAAAACTCACTGATTCAAATGATCCATTCAAAGTCAATCTCCAATTAACAACTCATTGAGTCAAATGAACAATTCAGAGTGAGTTTCCAGTAAAAGATTCACTGATTCAAATGATCCAATCTAAAGTGAATCATCAGTAAAAACTCACAGATTCAAATGATTTGTTCAGAATGAGCGTAAATGTAATTATTCACCGATTCAAACTATCCATTCAACTCAGTGATTCAAATGATCTGTTCAGAGTGAATTCCCAGTAAAAACTCACCGATTCTAAATATCCATTAAGAGTGAGTCTAAAGGTGTAATTATTCACGGATTCAAATGATCCATTTAGAGTCAATCTCCAATTAAAAACTGGCTAATTCAAATGATCCATTCAGAGTGAGTCTACCATTAAAAACTCACTGATTCAAAAGATCCATTCAGTGTCTACAGTTAAAAACTCACTGAATCAAAGGAACAATTCAGAGTAAGTTTCCAGTAAACAATTCACTGATTCAAATGATCCGTTCAGAATGAGCCTAAATAGGTGTGTTCGACATGAAGCACAGCTGCAGCCGGTGATCAACGAGATTAGCCGAGCGCAGGCGGGGGTGGAGCCGGACACTTCGGGGGGTCAGTCATGATCACATGGCGTGATCATTGATTTATTGAAATAACAACAAAAGGTTTACAGTACAAATAAAACAAAATGCAGTCTCTACAAACTATTTCTTTTTAAACAATAAGGGAATTATAAATTAAATTTAAGTAGCCTACATAACAAATGCATGAGAAATAAGAGGAAACCAGAGGGCACATAAAAAGGAAATAAATACCCACTAATAGGATTATTTTGGATAATGAAACCATTTTTAAAAGCACTTTAATCCAAAAAGATTTAACAAAATAACCAAAATAAATGAGCTACACTTTAAGTAGACATTTCCCACAAAGAGCAGCTACATCAATGTACATTTCTGCATGAATAGCTCGTCAGGAAATAAAATATTTTAGAATTATATATTTTTATATTACATATTTTTATATTACTTAATTTGCTACAAAATCGTCAGGATCAATGATGATGATTATTTTATTACAATTCTGTAAGAGTTATTTGAGTTAATATTTAGATTATTTACTAAAATATATCATTTAAATCGTTTATGTAGCTGAATACAATAGTCTGTATAAAAAAGGCAGAATAAACCTGTGCAAACAATCTAGTCTTTATGAACAAATTATTAAACAAAAGATGATACTGCAGTAAAACATTTGTAGTCTTTTAATAAGCATCATGTGTACAAGATAGAGATGATATGAAGAGTTAACTGTTTGTTTTGAAATTTGTGAGACGGAATTTGTCTAATAATAAAGCCGAAACACAGGTGGTTGCTGTCATGCGGTGAACTTGGGCCAATTGTGTTATATTGGTGTCGTCATTTTAGCTCCAGCAGTCGCTCTTCAGATGCTGTGCAGGCTGAGTCAGTCGTCTGATCTCCGATCGCTGTCGCGGTACTGTGATGCCACATGTGACAGTCACATGACGTCGGCGCAGCATCAATCCGGCCAAAATTGCTAACCGGCATGCACTGATTTTAAGCTGCATGAAGTTGAACGCACCTAATGTAATTATTCACTGATTCAAATGATCCATTCAGAGTGAATCTCCAGTTAACAACTCAAGTATTCAAAATGATCCATTTAGAGGGAGTCTAAGAGTGTGATTATTCACTGATTCAATTGACCCATTAAAAAGTGAATGTCCTGTTAAAAACTCACTGATTCAAAAGATTCGTTCAGAATGAGTTTAAACGTAATTATTCACTGATTCAAATGATCCGTTCAGAGTGAATCTCCAGCTGGAAACTCACTGATTCAAATGATCCATCCACTGTGAGTCTCCAATAAATGATTCACTGATTTTACAAGCTGATCTGAATGTGGTTGAGTGTGTGAATGCGATTTCACTTGAATTATCATGAATTATCAGTGTGTTTGTTAGAGTTTGACACTTAAGTAAATAAAAAAATATTATAAAAACGTAAAAATTAATATTGAAGAGGAGGACTTTTTACTTCTATTGAAGGAAGCCTTTTTTTTGTAGTTTTACTCAAGAGCCTTATTTGTGTACTTCGTCCACCACTGCTACATCGTGTGTGTATGAATCATTTAGGAAGACAACAGGATGACTACTTTTCATTCTCCAGTAAACTAAAGTCTTTGGTAAAGAAGGAAATGTTCTATGCAGAGATTATACCTTGTTGTGAGCCACTATTTTTAGGGCAAAAGTGGCCAGATAAAGCGAGTTCATGACGAAACTCAGCTGGTTCCGTGACTCTTCCAGGAAATCCTCTAATCCCTCATACCAGAGACGCTTCACATCCGACCACACCATGCCTGCAGAGAGAGGAATTCGCCATCAGCGCAAAAGAAGCGTCCAAGCAGCAAATCAGAAAGGCCTTATTGCTGACAGATTTCAATCACTTCCAGATTCGGGTTACTCTCACATCTTAAAAACAAACAACTAAAAGATCTACGAATACTACTGAAACAAAGTGTGAAGAAATAAGCAGTGGTGTAAAGAAACAAATTACAAATACTCAAATTACTGTAATTGACTAGTTTTTTCTCAGGAATTTAATGAGTAGTTTTAAAAATGTGTACTTTTATTTTGCCTTGAGTACATTAGTGCTGTATTGGTACTTTTACTGCACTACTTTCCTTCAACCTGCAGTCACTACTTTATTTTTTCTTGTCTATGGGGATTAGAAAAATCAGTCCTAAGATTCCTGTCCAATCAAATCGCACATAGAAGGTAAACAGCATCATGAAGAACTTCCTTAAGACATGCAGCAAACTGTTTGGAAGCATTAAAAGTGTCCAAGACGAAGTCCAAAATCTTTACACGCAATGACCCAGAGACTGTTTAGATGCAGGTCACTGATGAGAAGATGACAGATGTTTACTGTATGATGACCGAAATGGCCTTAAACACCCAGCAGGTTAACATAATGTCAGATTGACGTTGTACCCCAACATCGTGGGACTTTTTGTTTGGAAATGAAAATCAGGTTGACATCAGAACCCAATGTCAGGCCTATGTCCAACCTAAAATCAACCAAATATCAATGTCTAATGATGTTACAGCTTGATGTTGTGTGGACGTTACCAGACGTTGGATTTTGGTTGCCATACCTGACGAATAAATGTCAGTAATATGGCGTCAATATGACGTTGGTTTAAGATGTTGGCTTGACGTTGGATTTTGGTCACTTTCTAACACAACCTAAAATCAACCAAATATCAACGTCATTTGACGTCGTTATTGGACACGAAAATAACGTTGTCCTTAGACGCTGGCTAGACATTGCATTTTGGTCACCTGACATCACAACCTAAATTTATTTTTGCTGGGCAATAACTAAATGCACTACAGAATGTTACGTTTACACACATCCACAAATTACATGTAAATGCATCCGATTTTTACAGCATAATACTCACTACTCTCTACTCTTGAGTACTTTTGAAAGGTCTACTTTTTTCATACTTTGAGTAATATTTACAACAGATACTTTTACTCGCACTACATTTTTAGGCAAGTAATGGTACTTTTACTTGAGTATGATTTTTCAGTACTCTTTTCACCACTGGAAATAAGTGATAATATTTTTATATTATATGGCTTTAAATACTTACTAATTCTTAAATACTAGTTTGTGATTAGCCCTTACTCGTCATTAGTTCATACACTCTCAGAAATAAAGGTACAGGAGCTGTCACTGGGGCGGTACCTTTTCAAAAGGGACACATTTGTACCCAAAGAGTCTACAGTGGTACCTCAAAGGTGCATATTAGTGCACAAATGTACATAAAAAGTACCTTTGAGGTACCATTATGGACCCTTCAGATACAAATATGTATTTTTTAAAATGGTGCCGCCCCAGTGACAGCTCCTGTACCTTTATTTCTGAGAGTGTAATAATAAAGATTTAGTTTATATATTAATACATCATTATTCATGTACTGTTATTGTAAAGTGTTACATGATGCTTTGCTGTTCAGAGACGCAGTGGTGCAGTGGGTAGCTCGTTTGCCTCACAGCAAAAAAGGTTGCTGGTTCGATCCTTCGTTGGGTCAGTTGGCATTACTGTGTGGACTTTGCATGTTCTCCCCGTGTTTGAGTGGGTTTCCTGGCGGATAAGTTGGCGGTTCATTCCGCTGTGGCGACCGCAAATTAATAAAGGGACTAAGCCAAAATAAAATGAATGAATGAATGAATATCAGTGCAGAGATGTTTTTGACTAGCTTCATAGTATCATGGAAAATAATACATTTTAGCATTCTTTGATTAAAAAATAAAGTTAATAACAATAATTTTATTTACATTGTTCTTTTTTTTTTACATTATAACGTATAATACATCCCTCTGAAGACAAACACAACCTTTAGATTTAGAAGAAGATCAGGTGACAAACATATGAACGATTTTTCCTAGTAAACATGCACCTCTGTCTCCCTCTAGTGGTCTTCTGGCAATCCTAATCTACTTTTTAATCATTCTTTCTTTTCGGCTTAGTCCCTTTATTTATCTGGGGTCGCCACAGCGGAATGAATCTCCAACTTATCCAGCACATGTTTTACGCAGCGGATGCCCTTACAGATGCAACCCATCACTGGGAAACACCCATGCATTCTCATTCACACACATACACTACGGACAATTTAGCTTACCCAATTCACCTGTGCCGCATGTCTTTGGACTTGTGGGGGAAACCAGAGCACCCGGAGGAAACCCACACAAACACAGGGAGAACATGCAAACTCCACACAGAAATGCCAAGTGACCCAGCTGAGGCTCGAACCAGAGACCTTCTTGCTGTGAGGCGACAGCACTACCCACTGCGCCACCGCGTCGTCATCTACTATGCAGTCACACAATAAAATCTTACATTTAAGACATTTCTAATGGCCCTTTTATATTATTCATGATGGTTAAGTCTTAATAGAAATAAAACAAGTGCCATTAGCAACTAATTACCCGGTGGTATCGCTAATGTGATGCTGAGAGATGATAACCGCTAGCTGTGTTTCTCACATCCGCATCAAAGAACATTATCAGTGTCATTTATTCATATTAAAGATTCTGCAGAATGATGGATGAACTGAATGCTTATATGTCAAAGGCTGGCGGGTTCAAAATATTTAGCACCGCCTTGCATGTTTGATATGAACAAGAAAAAAATATTCCTTCTAAAACAATAAATAAAAAAAGCTAAAAGTTTACTTTCTCAAGCATCAACACATTATTACAACTCCAAATTATATATATTTTTGATTGTATTTCTTGAAAAGTAATGCTTCAATAAATGATCTGCCAGATAGAACCTTATAATTCCAAGTGGAAAATGACTTTTCAGAATAAGAAGATTCTATTTTACTCCAATTTGCAAAAGTATCCTTTGATCATTTACATTTACAGAACATTTAGGGTCTCTGTCATGTTAAAGTATGAAAGATACACACATATTATTTGCTATATGGAATGCAAAAACTTTGTATCTCAATATCACAAAATCATTTAGAATGCAGATAGAACTTACAATTCCAAGGTGACGATATCACAAAGCCGTCAACTTTTCCTAAACTTGTGCTATACAACTGCCTGTTCCTAAAATATTTTCAGATAAAAAACTGGTACACCTACAAATCTAGCCACTGTATATAAGGTTATTTTTGCACTGCTCGTGTGTTTGCAAAAAAAAGGCTCTGGTTTTAACGTTCTATGTTGCTACTACATGCCATAAATGACAGGCTCAGCATCACAGTTGATGAATGTAAGTAATCATTTAATTACTCTAGATATTACTTTATAAAAACACAAGTGACATGTATGTTTAACGGACGTCGGAGCCAGCTCCTAGTGGGTGGGACTTATGCTCCAAGTGGGCTGTGCAAACCTGAAGTTTTTATTTATTTAATGTCTTGTACATGACACAGAGTCCAATATTGTGCTGTATGAATGTTTACATCTACCCCAAACCTAAACCTACCCTCACAGTAACCTGTTGTGTTTTATTACATCTACACCTACCCCAATCCTAAACCTACCCTCACAGTAACCTGTTGT
>CAIGQZ010035013.1:10172434-10211133 GCA_903798205.1 Danio tinwini | reverse complement strand
ATATATATATATATATATATATATATATATATATATATACTATTTGTTATACAATGTATTGTTTCAAATGACAAAAAATGTCAATATAAGTAACTTTGTTCAAGTGCACAATAGAATTTTTAAAATCACAAAATACCAAACCTGTTAATAAATGTATATTTTATACATTGAATAATTATTTCAAGGGTAAAAAATACCTTTTCACGATCACTAGATAAAGTTGTTTTTTTTTTTCAGGGGGCTCTTAGTTCTGTATGCCAGTTGAACCACATTCCGGATTTTCATTGCCAATCTTAGTTGATAACATTCATTTTTGAATTCTCACAACCAGCGTGGGAGAGCCTCAGGGATCTGGTTTGGCTGGACTGACTGGATAATAGATAACTAGATAAAGTTTAGACTGATTCACCTTCTGTGCTATTGAAAAGAGAATGATTGTGTTGCAATTGTTTTCTTTCACTAATCCATTTTTTGACAAATTCTGTTGTCGACAACATGTTTTGCTACACTTGCTAATTGCATTCAAATTAAAACAAATGTCAAATGATGATGGTAACGATGCATTTGGCATGGTTGGATGGTTATGATGGTTTGTTCTGGAGACAATTGAACAAAAAATGTTGCTTGAGGGGGCTAATAATGTTGACCGTAAAATGTTTTTTAAAAATTAAAAACTATTTATTGTAGCTTGTTTTATTAAAATAAAACACTTTCTTTGGAAGAAAAAATATAGGAAATACTGTGAAAAATTCCTTGCTCTGTTAATCATTGTTTGGGAAAGATGTAAAAAAAAGCAATACAAATTTACAGAAGGGCTACTAATTGTGACTTCAAGTGTATATATAAAAATTCACTTGTAACTGGAAACACTTAAGTACCAATTCCCACTATTAACTACTGGATTATTACCTGAATATATTGATACGATATTGGCTGTTTATTAGTACTTATTAATAAGAAGCATATTAGTAGTTTGAGCTAAACGTCTTAGTTAATGGTTTGTTAATAGTGAGAAGTGTACCTTAAAATAAACTATGAGCAAATTTCCTAATTGTTTATTGCCTATTATATCCAAACAGCAGCATATGAGTCTCCATTTAGTTTTTTACTCTGGCACATTAGTCCCAGTAAATGAACTGGTAACCAAATGTGTGCATCTGTAAAACGCTCAATGTTCGACACAAAGAGAATATTTGCTACTGTTTAGCTCTCTCCATTTAGCTGCGATCCCGATGAGACCGCTTTCTCTAATCACTCTTCCATTACCGAAACTCTACTTCCACCAGGCTCAGCTCTTTCAGATCAGCGCTGAGCTCAAAAGCCCTCAGAATGGGATCTTCTTCTGTCAGCATGATTAAGGACGGGCTGGCGAGACATCGGTAGATATCTAGACGGAACCTGTAAAAGATACGAATGGAGAACGTTTAAAATAATGCAGTAGATGTTTTACTTTACATAAATATATTTTAGGATGACTGTGGTCGTCAAATGCATTAGTGATTTTTCAATACAGTCATTGAATCATTAGAAAAAATTAACCTTGGTCTTTTTTTAAATAAAGCCTTTAAGTGTATTTAGGTATTTATTAACACACTGATAAAAATTATTTATTGGATTTGCTATTTTTTTAAGGTAAGTGGTTGCAAACCATTTATATGGGCTGAATATAAACCAACAAAAAAGTTGAACATTACTAAATTTAATTTGTTTGTTTAAACACCAAAGTGTATTTTAAGCCTTTGTTGTGTTTATAAGATGCAAAGCAATGTTTGCTCATGCTTCACTTGTGGAAAATTACGTAATTGTGTCATATATCTTACTTTTATATATAGCTACTCAGTTAACATAAAAACGACTATCATATTTCCTAGTTCCTCTGAAAGGCCCGCCCTCAAGAGGCTCTGATTGGTCAGCTAACATAATGTACTGTGATTTGCGGATTGGCTCCACGTCACTCTCCTACAAGCGTGCACTTTTGCGCTGTGTAAACACTATCAATCAGAGTAGTGGTTAGAGCCTCACGCCTGCTCACTAAAATAAAATTTGACAAGAGTCTTTCACATATATTTGGAATAAGCATGTGTAAGTAATATAAAACATTCTCATATCTTTTGTGAGTTTGCTATTTGAGATGTATAAATAGCCTTGCTTTTACTAACACAGTCTATATCTGATCTGTTTGAAAGTCATTCGCGTTTTCCTCCTGTAGAAAAACATCATAAGAACAATGTTTAGTGGCTCAATGTATTACAGCAGTGTTTTTAAAAGTCTACACATTTTATTGATATAGTGTACAACCAAGCACTTGTGGTCAGAACACAAACGAAGTAATGAAGTATTAAGTGCTCTCCCAAAGTAAAAAGTCTTTCTAAGCAAAATGCTTAGAATCAAGCATGCGTCTGTAGCTCCGCTCACTCTTCGCCTCTTTGCCCTTGTTTAGTATCCCGCATTTGGTGTGATGACGCGCTAACAAAATGGTGACGGTTGGCCGCGCCTACTTGTAGCTTCTTTTGCAGTGTTCAGAAACCTATGGGTGACGTTAAAGATACTACGTCCATATCTTTTATAGTCTATGGTTGGAATAGACAGGGCAAGAGACCTGCTGCACTGCTATCCACTGTGTCTGCATTCAGACCCGGAGATTGAGGAGAAGAGAACTCCTCCTCATTTATAGTGTTTATATAAACACGATTATCTTTATAATGATATAACAAATTGTGGTTATGTGTATATGAAATTATGAATAACAAATGTAGCAGGACATTCAGTTACTAAACTGTTTATTTCTTTGCATTTTAACTTTGTAAACTATAAAGTCATGCGTCTCCCTACAGTTTGTGTCTCATTTCATGAGCCAACTGACAACAGTTGTTCACTCCACTCTTTTTCTCCTGCTCTGCCGGCCATGCCCACTCCTCCCACTGCCCGCAGAGCTCCACGCCCATCTCAGAGCATTTTTTTTTTATTTCTGAGGTAGACTTGAACTGAAAGAGGGGGGTTTCATGACCCTTTAAGCAAACTTTGCTGTCATATTTTACTTTGGATTGTACTTGTTTTTTCTAAGGAAGATGTCATTTATGTGGTAATTTGATTCACTGATCTGTACATCTTTTTCATATGTGTATGTGTTTATGTATGTGTACTACTTTTTCCCCTTTTATTAATATTTGTTTTGTTGTTTGTTGTTGTTTTATGGATTTTATGTAATTTATGTTTTGTTTTTGTCTTCTTGTGTTATGATTATGTGATTGCGATTAACTGTGAGACCCCCTTGAAAATGAGATGGTACATCTCAAGGGGTTAATCCTAATTAATAAATACAATATACAAATCCATACTTCTATGAAAGTCTCCGACAACTGGTTTCCAACATTCGCCGAAATATTGCAAATGTCCTGTCATTTCCAGCAGAAAATTTTACTTTTAAAAGTTTGGAACCACTTGAGTAAATTGATTGAATAAATTAAAAGAAAATATTAATTACTTGATGAATTATCCCTTTAAAAAAAAGCATTCATGGTTTTTGACTAAATGAAGAGGTTTGCCTTGAATGACGAAGACTGTCCTTCTTGTTCTTGGCATTACAGAGGGTACACTCGCACCCTACAGCATGGGGTCGTGGCAGAGAGATGTCTTGCTTTAATAGCATGGTCAAAATCTCGTAATTGTTCCTGTGGGCAGCAAGAATGACTGGAGCAACATCCATAGTGGTGGAATACTCTGGGTTCTGAATCTTCTGTATCAGTTTCTGAAAAAAAAGAATTGTGCAAAAAATGTATGTTTCGAATAATAAGTTAATATTTTAACCTTCAGCATTTAACGATATATTAAAAAACACTAATATTTAAAGGTTTTTGAAAGGGTCATGAAATGCAGTTCCAGATTTTTCAACCCAGGCTCATACATTTCTGGACAGCGCAAAATAAGTCCCAGGAGCTACGTTTTTAATGCAGTTTTTGTTTTGGCAAATCCACCAGAGGCCGCTGTGTACGCTTCTTCAGATCTCAAAGTTCTCTCGCATGTGCCTTTCGTGTCTGCTCTTCTCGCATAAATCTACCAGAGGCCGCTGTCAACTAACTGACTGACTGACTGATATCCCGACCCACCCCCTTCCCTAAACCCAACTGACAGCATTTTCAAAGGCAATCCATAAAAATAAAAGCGCTTGCAGCCAGTTGATTTTCACCACGTTTTCAGGTCCTACCACACTCTCACCCTGTTATTTACTTGTTTATTTTATTCATTCATTCATTCATTTTCTTTTCAGCTTAGTCCCTTTATTAATCCGTGGTCGCCACATCGGAATGAACCGGCAACTTATCCAGCACATATTTTTTTACGCAGCAGATGCCCTTCCAGCAGCAACCCATCTCTGGGAAACATCCATACACACTCATACACTACGGACAATTTAGCCTACCCAATTCCCCTGTACCGCATGTCTTTGGACTGTGGGGGAAACCGGAGCACGCAGAGGAAACCCACGTGAATGCAGGGAGAACATGCAAACTCCACACAGAAATGCCAACTGACCCAGCCGAGGCTCGAACCAGCAACCTTCTTGCTGTGAGGCGACAGCACTACCTACTGCGCCACTGCGTCTGCCTTGTTTATTTTATTTTTTTGCCTATTGTTTTTTGTTTTACCTGCTTTCTAGAACCGTTCTTCGCCAGATACAAACTCTGTCATCGCGGTCAACTCTCTGCATCTCAAGTCCGCAGAAATACGTGGTGAGCTACTGAGCAAACTGGTAACAGCAGAAAAGTCGTCCACATGGTGGTAAGTGTTCGTTTTAAAGATGAAATTCAGCCATACGCAGCTCTTTGTTATCGTTGGGGTAAGACGCTGACAACAGGTGCGGATCCACATGCAGGTTTTATTAACAGTGATGGTCAGACAAGCACAGATCAATACGGGAGCAAACAGATGTATAAGGGAAATCCAGAATCGTAGTCAGTACAGCAGGCAGAAAGTTACAAGGATGGCGGCAGACAGGGAGAAACAGATAAACTAGGCTAGGGTCAATACACAGCAAGGACAAGACAGGAAAACGCTTTGAAATGTGACTACGGAATAACAACAAGACTCGGCCCAGAAGTGAGTGTGTGTGCTGCTTATGTACTGTGTGTGTAATCAGTCCTTGACAAGCGTCCGGTGGTGGGTGTGTAATCAAATGGGATGTGGAACATGTGCGTGTAAGCGAAGTGCATGAATGGATGTGTAGTCCATGATATGGCGGAAATGTAGTCCAATAGTGAATGTGTAAGTTAACCAGCGATCTAAGGGGAGAAGCTCGCTGGTAATCGTGACACTCTTGCTACATACTTCACACTCTCCAGAAATGTACTGTATATGAGGCTACATTTTCACAATGAGCCTGTGTTGAGATTTTATATTCTGTTTCTCAAAAATTTTATGATCTGTTTCTCAAGTTTATAATGTTCAGAAAAAAAACTTTATCCCCCAAAAATTGCAGTATTTGTCCATCTTCATTTTTTTAAATCAACTTTAATAGTTCTTACCTCTTCTAAAAACAAAAGTAAACACCCACTGGTATGATTATTTAACCACGTCTAATTGTATACTCCTGTATAGTCATGTGTTTTGATACTCAACACTGTTACAAAGCCGTATATACAGTTGAAGTCAAAATTATTAGCCCTCCTGTGAATTTTGTTTTTCAAAACGATGTTTAACAGAGCAAGGATTTTTTTCCCGCAGTATTTCCTCTAATATTTTTTCTTCTAAAAAAATGTCTTATTTTATTTTGGCTAGAATAAAAGCAGTTTTTAATTTTTTTAAAGACCATTTTAAGATTAATATTACTAGACCCCTTAAGCAATACTTTTTTTTCCCGATTGTCTGCAGAACAAACCATCGATATACAAAAATTTGTCTACCTAACTTGCCAAATTAACCTAATTAGGCCTTTAAATTGCACTTTAGGCTGAATACTATAGTATCTTTAAAAATATCTAGTAAGAAATTATGTTTAGAAATGTGTTTTTCTTTCAATTAAACAGAAATTAGGGAAACAATATACAGGGGGGGGCTAATTATTCAGGAGGACTAATAATTCTGACTTCAACTGTATACTTTAAAGGAAACACGTACCTGTATATATTAAAAGAAAATATAATTGCATAAGATACTTACTGCGATAGAAGGCTTGGAAGAACGCCTGGGCCGATGGTTTAGCAGGATGTCAACTGCTCCTACCACTTCTGAATCAATAGCCACTAATAATGCATCTGTGGCCTGCACGTATATGCACACACACACAGACACGCGCGCGCACACACACGCATCCATCACAAATGAACAAATTGGTTTTATCTAACATGTTATGTAAGATCTTAGAACATGGGTGTGCTTTTACCTGGCAGCCATGATCCAAGAGCAGCTGCAATATGTCTAGATTCTCATTCTCGATTGAAATGGTGACAGCGTCTCTCCCGAGCACATCTACACAGTTAATGTTTAATTCACCATGTCGTTTCTCCTCCAAAAGCTTCTTCACCATGTAGTAGTCCCCTTAAAATGCAGTTAGGTTATAATACATTAAAACAATGGCATCGTTATCAGCAAGGGAGGACAGTGGTTTGTGATGTAGCCCTTAAAGGAGAGATATCTTTCCCTAAGCCGTTTTAGGATTTCTTTATATGGTAAAAGAGTAGCAACTGACTCGCGTCTGCACAGTGTAACCAGACCAAATTCATTAGTTTTCCAAGCTGTTTCTGGAATGCTTGGAAATAAACCATGCGCCGCTGTTTAACCAAACACTAAATGGAAGAACCGCTGCTGGAGAGCTCTGAGCAATCCGTCAAACTTTCAAAAACCTACACCATGCCGAAACAAATCACTAATATAGTAGCATCATGTAAATAAATGTAAATTTATTACAGTCAACAATTCTAAGAAATGTTCATTTCTGTTATTTCACTGTGATGTCTTTTTAAGGTTATTTCATACTTTTACATTTTAGCACTTTGATTTCTTATAGTCATTTTTGTATTCTATAAACTGTTTTCCGTTAATGCATTTGTGACCCTGGACCACAAAACCAGTCCCAAGTGCCATTTTTTTCAGTTTTCCATTGATTCATGGTTTGTTATGAATGGACAATATTTTGCCAAAATACAACTATATGAAATCTGAGAATCTGAGGAAATATTTAAAAAATAGCTTTTAAAGTTGTCCAATTGAAGTTCTTAAGGAAATGTGTATTACTAATCCAATAATTAGCTTTGAACTTAATATATATTTACAGTAGAAAATGTACAATATACACTCACCGGCCACTTTATTAGGTACACCTGTCCAACTGCTCGTTAACGCAAAATTCTAATCAGCCAATCACATGGCAGCAACTCAAAGCATTTAGGAATGTAGACATGGTCAAGGTGATCTTCTGCAGTTCAAACCGAGCATCAGAATGGCGAAGAAAGGGGATTTTAGTGACTTTGAATGTGGCATGGTTGTTGGTGCCAGACGGGCTGGTCTGAGTATTTCAGAAACTGCTGATCTATTGGGATTTTCATGCACAGCCATCTCTGGGGTTTACAGAGAATGGTCTGAAAAAGAGAAAATAGCCAGTGAGCGGCAGTTTTGTGGGCTCAAATGCCTTGTTGATGCCAGAGGTCAGATTGGCCAGACTTCCAGCTGATAGAAAGGCAACAGTAACTCAAATAACCACTCGTTACAACTGAGGTATGCAGAAGAGCATCTCTAAATGCACAACATGTCCAACCTTGAGGCGGATAGGCTACAGCAGCAGAAGACCACTCAGAGTGTCACTCCTGTCAGCTAAGAACAGGAAACTGAGGCTACAATTCGCACAGACTCACTAATATTAGACAATAGAAGATTGTAAAAACGTTGCCTGATCTGACGAGTCTCGATTTGTGCTGCGACATTCGGATGGTGGGGTCACAATTTGGCGTCAACAACATGAAAGCATGGATCCATCCTGCCTTGTATCAATGGTTCAGGCCAGTGGTGATGGTGTAATGGTGTGGGGGATATTTTCTTGGCACACTTTAGGCCCATTAGTACCAATTAAGCATTATGTCAATGCCACAGTCTACCTGACCATATCCATCCCTTTATGACCACAGTGTAACCATCTTCTGATGGCTACTTCCAGCAGAATAACGTGCAATCTTATAAAGTGGGAATCATCTAAGACTGGTTTCCTGAACATGATCATGAGTTCACTGTACTCAGTTGGCCTCCACAGTCACCAGATCTCAATCCGGTAGAGCACCTTTGGGAGGTGGTGTAATGAAAGATTCACATTATGGATGTGCAGCCAACAAGTCTGCAGCAACTGCGTGATGCTATTATGTCAATATGGACCGAATTCTCTGAGGAATATTTTACAGTACCTTGTTGAATCTATGCCACGAAGGATTAAGGCAGTTTTGAAAGCAAAAGGGGGTCCAACCCAGTACTAGTAAGGTGTACGTAATAAAATGACCGGAGAGTGTACATTCATATAACATGATCTTTACTTAATATTCTAATGATTTTTGGCATAAAAGTAATACATACAAATATATCATTTTGACCCATACAATGCATTTTTAACAGCTGCCAAAAATATACCTGAGCAACTTAAGACTTAAGTTTTTTGGTCCAGGGTCCAAATATAGACCATTTCAATGTGGTCCATGAACATTTCCTGCTTGTTATCAAACTATTTCATAACTGTAACGAGGCAATTCAATCATAACTTAACGTTAATACAGCTGTTATAACATTATTTATCAATTTGTGGACATTCTCAGAAGCTATAGAAATAAGAAATGTAAAACAGGAAATACGTTGCGACCATTGTTTTTGTTTACATCCCTCAAAATGATCTAAACTAAATCTATAATCAACAAGTTTTTATTTTAAAGATTATGACAAAAGGTTTTGTCCATCTAAACTCGACATATATATGTAAAATGCATACGAGAAAATACTATAGGCTATAAATGAGTTTGCATGCAAATATAAGAGTCAAAGGTAAGATGTTCCATTTACTTTGTGCATCAAAATAAATTTACTAAAGTGATTTGACATTCCGCATGAAAAGCATATAAAATGCAAGCAAAGTGTCTAATGCAATTGCTTTTCTGAAAACTGAATGTTAGTATATGGGTGAAATGATATCATAATTCAATGTAATAGATATACTTACAGTATGTAAAAAATTAACATACATATTTCTGAACTTATAACACACAAGAACAAATCGTCACCTTAGAATTATAAGGTTCTGTCTGACATTTTCGTCAAAATTGAGTTATTGACATATTCTTAATAAGTGACAACTTATTTACATTATGGGATGTTTTGTTGTTTACATTTTAAGACGTTTTATTTAAAAACAAATGTTACACACATGCTGTTTGCTATGGAATGCAAAAACATTGAAGCTCAATATCTCAAAATCATCCAGAATGCAGACAGAACCTTATAATTCCAAGGTGACGAAATATCCAGGTAACATTTTACGATAAGTTTGCATTAATTGTAATATAAACCTAAATACATTTTAAATCTTTGTTAATGTTAGTTAATGAAAATAGTCATTTGTTCATTTTTAGTTAATACAGTGCAGCTAACTAATGTTGACAAGTAATGTTGTATTTTAATAACGCATTAGTGAATATTGAACGATTAATAAAGGAAATACTGTACAATAATTGTTTATTTCCTAATGTTAGTAAATGCATAAACCAATGAAACCTTGTTGTAAAGTGTCACAGGATAAAAAATATTGTATTTTAAATAAGCAACCTATATTTTGCTGTCAAATGAGTCTAATATTGTGGTAAAAAGGGGCCAAAATATAAGATTTGAAATGACAATTATCTTGTTAATATTTATTTGAACTCTAAATATTTAATATTAAGGCTTAATAACTTTAATAACAATAGTTCATAAGTATTTCATTTAGTCTAAATCTCCAAACGTAAAACAACCGCGAACTATTATAGCCTACTGTTATCATAATGGTTACTGTTGTATAGGCTAATATACGTATAGAGTATAAACACACTTCTGGAGTATATTTGAAAGACACTCTTGAAGATGAAAAATGAACTCACCCTTCTCGCAGGCCAGCAGAAAGAGCTTCTCGTCCAGAGTGGTCTCCTCCTTCACCTCTCTGACGTCTTTTAACGCCAGATATTTATCCGGAGAGGACGAGTCCGTGCCCTGATATAGAGCAGCCATTATAACGGAGAGAGAATACGGCAAAGCACTGATGTGCATCCCACTGAGCAGAGCCTTACACCTTTATACACATGAAACCACCGAAATCACCGAAAAAACAACAACAACAGCCCTGATCAATCCAGATGTAAACGATGTTCCGCGTTCTGACGAGGCCCTCACTATAACAGATTAACTCCTGTTCAGCATACGTTTCTCGATTTATGGTACGGTGAAACAAACTCCCATCAACGTGAATAACGTTAACATCAAGGTTTTCTTAACAAATTCTTCTGAATTCGGAATGATAGAGGCATGAAGCTGGAGCATCAAGATGGTCTGTTGCGCTGGTGCTGATGATGCTGTAAGTGCGCATGCGCGCTGCACCGCTGCTAGAGCATCAGTAGTTACATAAGAGATAGATGTCGGTAAGATCCACTTGATACTGGTAAAGCTTAACTGCATTACGTCTTGTGTATATTCATCAGCATAACGTGCTTTCCTGCATTTTTGTCCTAAATACTATTCTAGTTGCCAAATTGATTACGTTTCATTTAATCATTATTTAATTTAGAAAAACATGCAGAAATGCCCAATACACTCATTAGAATTTTTTACAAAGGCACTATATAAATGTACTTTACTCAATCACTCACTCACAAATACAGGTTTCAAAAAGGAGTTTTATTTGTTCGCCATGGAAGAAACACTTTATGTTCCACAAAGGACCTTTCAGTAAAGAGATCTTAACCTTTATGCACTGTTGGGGATGTTTCCATCCGCTCTGGTGTGATTTTGTGTCTTAATTTGACCACAACTTTCTCTCTGTTTCAGCTAGCAGAATAATTTTTGGTGACAAATCTTATTTTGACACATATTTTGTTAAAATGCTTTGAATAATACAATAAAAAAACTAAAAATGCATCAGATAATTTTTTTCACGTTTTTTCTTTTTGCATAAATCTGTTAATTAACCTCAGTCCTGATCAAAACTACTAAATTGTTTGGAAAATGACAGGATTTAAACTTTTTCATTGCCAAATTCATAAACGATGTCACTGATTTAGTAAAAAAACAACGCAAAAACACACACGAAATGACGTATTTTCAATATGAATAGTAATCGTGGACTTAATTTTATTTATTTTTTACTTTTTGGCTTGTGAAACATTGAACATGTGAAAATACATTTGCCTTTGATGGGTTGTTTTTGATTAATCTTATTTTTTCTCCCTAATCTATAGTTGGTGGTTGTTTTTGACCCATTGACTTCCATTATAACCATTTGATTACAAAATGATTAAAAACCATGACACCATATAATCATGCATTTTTGATTGTTGGTGGTTTTCCCTGTTGGAAAGAGGTAAAATTGGTACTTTTACTGTTGATCATTGACACCATTAACCCTTTAAATAGGCCTGTGCAAAAACAAACAAAAAAAAAAACGTAGTTTCTGGATTTTATATGGAGTATAACAGCAAATTAAAGTGTGTTAATGTGTGTCTGTGAGTGTGAAAGTGACCTTTGTGCACTTACCTTGATGTGTCTGTTAAAATAAAAATATGCATTTCACCTCTCAGAACTACATGGAGTAAACAAAAACAAAGACTGTGTATTTATGCACCATCAAATGTGGTTATAATGGTTTATGTTTCAGTTTTGTTGTATATGTCCACGCTTCATTTGTTAGCTGGTATCATTGTGTCAGTTTAGTGGCTAATTCATACAAATTCATATGAGTTTAGTGTTACAAAATGTGCAATTTAAAAAAGGAGGCGTGGAACAAAACCCCACCCCTAAACCCAATCATCATTGGGGGATGAAAAAATCCTACTAAATTGTACATATGGGATCATACAAATTGGCCACTAAACCAAGAAGCTACGAAATGCAGTGCAGGAGATAGCATTGGTGTTTCACAAAAACATATGGTGTGTCTGAAACTGCCAGCGTTGGGCAAGCTCAGGGTTGTTTCTAGACCTTTTTGTCCCGCTATATATATATCATACACCATATATATAATCACACACAGTTGCTTATTTTTGTTTTCCCAAGATCCATGGTTTATTAACAAAGCATACACAGTCAGGGAGGACAAACATATGACAGCAACATATCAACTTCATTATCGACAACAACAGCACCTGGGTGAATATCGTCGTGTAGGTAGTGACATGAAGTCATCTGCCAGACATCGAAATAGATTACGCCATCAATATCTCGGAACATCTCCTGCATCACAGTGTTCAGCTGCATCGCGTACCAGTCACTTTGAAAAATGTCCTGGAAAGAACACAGATTATATACAGTTGAAGTCAGAATTATTAGCCCCTCTTTTATTTATTTATTTTTTTATTTATTTTTTTATATTTCTGAAATTATGTTTAATAGAGCAAGGCATTTTTCACAGTATGCATGATACTATTTTTTTCTTTTGACATAGCAGTTTTTAAAATTTTAAGAAACATTTTAAGGTCAAAATTATTAGCCCCTTTAAGCTTTTTTTTTTTTTTTTGCGATTGTCTACAGAACAAACCATCGTTATAATAACTTGCCTAATTACCCTAACCTGCCTAGTTAACTTAATCTAGTTAAGCTTTTAAATGTCACTTTAAGCTGTATAAAAGTGTCTTGAAAAATATCTAGTGAAATATTATGTGCAGTCATCATGGCAAAGATAAAATAAATCAGTTATTAGAAATGAGCTATTAAAACTATTATGTTTAGAAATGTGTTGGAAAAAATCTGCTCTCTGTTAAACAGAAAATGGGGAAATTAACAGGGGGGCTAATAATTCTGACTTCAACTGTAAATATAACTCCTCTCCCTCAATCATCTTTCTATCAAGCAAATTTCTTCTGACTTATACTTCTGCGTTGAGTGATCGGCGCGCTGTTTGTTTTGCTCTGCAATAACACTTCCGAAACACTAGCTGGCAGTAGGTTTTTATGTTCCTCTGTGTCGAGTGTCTTTACTGGTGTTTTGTTTTTTCTAAACGCTACCTTAATGTAGAAGTAGCTCAAACTCGCTCATTTTGAGGCGGGAAACAGCGGACGTGCAACAACTTTAATCATAAGTAGGGCCAGACGGAATCTGCGGACATTTTTTGCAATTTCTGCTGAGAATTTTGGTAAAAATCTGCAGATTTCTGTGGAACTATTTTAAGTATCGTAACTAAAACCTTAATATGTGAAATATGTGTAATTTAAAAACTCAATAAATTTAGATTTGCACACATTTACTCAAGTAAATAAACAGAATTAATGATGGGCTAAAAATCTGCAGAAAATCTGACGAATTCTGCGAGCGCAGATTCGGTGTGGGCCTAATCATAAGGTAAACACAAAACAAAACTTTCCATCTAGACCTCCAACACAGGACTCAACACTTGTAAACACTCACTCCAACTGGTTCATGCAGCTCTCGGTCCTGTCCACACTCGTCACCTCTACCAAGCCGACCAATCACAGAGCTTGCGATACACGTCGTTGCTACGTGTAGTTACATTTTTTGAGAGGTGCATGTCAACGTCTGTGACAGCCACGGCGAGGGGTATGCGTAAACGTATAAATCAGCTTTTACTTGGTTGGCGACTTCACCGACCAGAGCGAGAGGTGGCAGTAACGCACCAAAAGGTTTGTTGTCAACCACCGTAGAACAGTAAGAAGTAGAAATCGTCATTCTCCTCATCATATGGATTTACTTTCATGGGCTAGACACCGGCCTCACAACTCTGTGAATGTCGGTGCTGTCACTTATTGGTCCGCGATCGGTAGATGTAGCTCGTGTGGACGCTACTGCGCTACTTGACTAAATAATATCTTCGCTACTGAAAAGCTATTTGATTTAATGTAAAGATTAATTAAATTTAAAGCTATTTGTTTACGCAACCGCCATGCTACTGTGAAATGTAGTTAAGCTAGTAGCGTCACTACTTGTATAGCAACGCTACTGCCTAACACTGGTAATACATAGGCCTATGAGTAATTGGCGGTTTAGTGTGCTGTAGAAACCCCTGATAAAGACGGGAATAAGCTGAAGGAATGTGAGTGACTGGAAATCGCAATAGTATTTGGCTAGTGATGACACTAAGGGGTAGAGTAAAACATACCTTTGGTCCTGCAGTGTTTCCAGACTTGATGATGACCATAGTCTCTGGTGCTCGGCTCAGCAGTGAAACGACAGACTGACGGATTTTGGCCACTTCATGCACTTAGAACGTTAGAGGGTGAAAAACCAGGTGAGCAAAGATTGTGAAGACAATCACTGCATGTGGACCCCCAGCTATTTCATCAATATCATTACTGATGTAATGCAGGTCAGTGATCAGCATTTTTGTAAAGCGCAGAGGAACTCCATGTGGCCCCCAGTGAACTATAATGTTGTTTGTCAACTCAACAGCCATCAGGGGTCCACCTTTAGGAGGAGTGTGGAGATCCATCCTTTTTATACCTAATACAGTAATAAAAATAAGTCAAATGTACGTTAGTCAAACTTTATTAATTTATCACATAGTTTTACAAAGCTGCTACTGTACACATATAAAACCACCAACGTATACGGCCAGGTTTATCAATACAAAAATGTACATTATATACTGTCATAATTTACACAATTTTATGTCATAAACCTGCATGACTTGTTAAACAAGTTTTGAATGACATGAGGTTTGAGAATTTCTTTTAAAATGATTGACCGTTTATTTTTTATTTACACTATACAGCATTTTGTTATGCTATAAGGGTTTAAATTGTCATTTATATCAATGAATAACTTGCCTGGCACTTTTCTCTCTAAACACTCGAACCACTGTCTTGTGGTGGAATCTCCCATCATATAGACAATCTTGTTTTTAAGGCAGTTTCCAGTTTGTGTGGAATTGAACTGTTGGGTTTTGCACACAAAAGACTTCCAGACATCATTCAGATAGAAACCTGCAGGTACTGGTGTTGTCAGACCAGGTCTGCATGTCTCCGTTCTGTCTACAGCAAAGAAGCATTTACCAGAAAAAGACTGTTGTAATTATGCAAAGTCCTAATCCTATTATAAGTACATATGTTTTTAGATCCTCTTACTCTTACTCCTAATATATGAGCATACATTGTTTTCGGAAGGACGCTAATTAATTGTGTGTCTCCATTAATACCAACATTTATTAGTTGTCTGTGGAGAAAAAATAATAACACATTTTCTACAATGTTCTACAATTCCTTTAGGATTTGTTTTGAATCCTTTCTCACTTACGTTGTGAAAAATTGTTTCTCAAAATTATTTAATGGATTTTCCAGACCTCCTCTTGAGTGATGAACCAGTTTGTCACAAGAAAGTTTTTTGGGTCTCTCACAGTGCCACACTGTCCCTGTTTTAATATCTTTATACTCGCAACAGCACTTTAATCCAACTCCCATCTGCACCCCACTTAAGGTTACACGGTACTTCTTCCCTGATCCTGGTTTTATTGGGTCCTGGTCCTTCAAAGTGTCCATTATAATGGCTGCGTGGAAATGAGGAATCCCTGTATTTTTTCAGAATCTGCACAACCTCACTGGAGTGCTCTAGACGAACCGAAACTTGTGCCTGACCTTCCCAGGCCAGAAGCAGAGAAGCAGAGTAAGTCCCGTTTCGATGATCCACAACCTCCCCATACACACTTGCCTTCAAGAAGAATGGAGAAGATTAAATGTAATGCAGAAAATCACTGTCTTTATGGAAAATTACACTTATAAGATATTTAAGCGTACAATATTTTGTAATTATAATGATCAATTAACAGGCAGTTCAAAAAGTGCTGTAGTTGTTACATCAAAACCCAAAATATCAAAATGGTTTTCTATGGGAGCGCTCTGTGTGCCTGCAGTGAAAAACAAAAATCTACTTTGGAAACGACGTCATGCGGTTCAGCACAAAGGCCATTGATACAGTGGTTCCCTAGCAACATAAAAAGCACAGCGCACTGCTTGTTTCTAAAGACAACAAAAAGGCAGTGTTGTGCACCTCACATTTTCAACTGAAGAGCGAATTCATCGTGATGGACATGCCATGGTAATTTTTTGTGTTGGTCAGGGGTGTCCAAACTCAGTCCTGCAGAGTTTAGCTCCAACTTGTCTCATAACATCTGCCAGGATGTTTCTAGTAAGCCTTTTAAGTGCTTAATTTCCTAGCTTAGGTGTGTATGATTGGGGATTGAGCTAAACTGTGCAGGACACTGGCCCTCTTGGACCACGTTTGGGTACCCCTAGTGTTGGTGGATGCCTCTGATATTGGGTTTGGATATGTACTCCAGGTCAAGAGCACAAGATCCACTCATGTGCATTATTTTTACACCATCTAACCCCTACTGAAAGAAACTACTACTGAATGTTTGACGATTAAGCTTGCTCTGGAAGTGTGGAGACACTTGCTTGAAGGGGCCGAACATACGTTTTAGGTTTTAACCAATCACAAAATCTCAAGTATATTCAGCAGGCCAAGCGTCTTAATCCCTAGCAGGTTTGATGGTCTTTATTTTTTTCTATTCATCCTGACTTACAGACCCTATCCCAAGAACCTCAAGACAGATGATCTGTCTCAAGCTCATACCAATGTCTGATTGTGCTCCCATCTGCAATTTACGCCTCTAAGAGTGCTTTCACATTTGATTTGATTGCCTGGTCTGAACCCATGTTCGATTGATACCACCTTGCCACCCTCCCAGCTGGATCGTGTTCACACTGTCTTTTTACCTTCTGAAGTGAACTGTACCAGAGTTTGCATGAACTGAACCAAACTTTTTAGATGGACATGAGTATGGTTCGCAATGGCAGGGATTATTTTGGATTGTGAAAGCAAAATTCCCCTACGAGAGTGATTATAGCGCCTTCTGATGGTGAATGCAGTTATGCTCATGGCAAGTATTACTTGGTACTTTGGTCATTTATTTCACTAATTTGGCAACCGTCAAACGTCATCAGGGAAACGGTTTGAATTTCTGCTCTGTAAATACACCATTAGTGTTCCATTTGGGATGACACTACATACATATGCTATGCTGCTGACTGTGTAAGTGCATAAGTACATAGTGCATAAGTGCATAGTGTGCCATTTGGGATGCAGTTTGAAAGACCTGTGTTGGTGCATTCCAGTTGCATTACAAAAATAGCTTGTTTAATCCTTACATCCTTCATACTGTACCATTGAAGCTGTCACTTCGGACAATAAATCATGTTAAGTTATAAAGCATAGAGATGGGTTCCTCTAAATGGAATGCAGTGAATGTTTAAGATGGCCCGCGGCACCTCCTCTCCGCAAATGTGCACTGGTTCCTTAAAGATTTTTGTTTTATGACAGCATTTTTCAAATGACAATTAAAATACATGTACATATTGTTCTAACATGTCAATTACATTCACCCACATACAATTTTAAGTACTAAATAGGCGTTTCACATTTACGACTTACAATCGTATTTGCCAAAGTGATAAAAGAAAAACTCTACAATGGTGTTATCAAGACTTTCAGAAAAAAAGTATTCACAGCCTTTGCTCAATACTTTGTTGATGAACCTTTGGCAGCAATTACAGCCTCAAGTCTTTTTTAATATGATGCCACAAGCTTGGCACACCTGTCTTTGGGAATTTTTACCCATTCCTCTTTGCTGTACCTCTCAATCTCTATCAGGTTGGATGGGAAGCAACGATGTACAGCCATTTGCAGATCTCTCCAGAGATGTTCAATAGGATTTAGGTCTGGGCTTTGACTGGGCCACAGAATTGTTGTGAAGCCACTCCATTTATATTTTGGTTGTGTGCTTTTGGTCATGGTCCTGCTGGAAGATGAACCGATGACCCTGTCTGAGGTCAAGAGCCCTTTGAAGCAGGTTTTCATTCAGGATGTCTCTGTACATTGCTGCATTCATCTTTCCCTCTATCCTGACTAGTCTTTCAGTTCCTGCTGCTGAAAAACATCCCCACAGCATGATGCTGCCACCACCATGCTTCACTGTAAGGATGGTGTTAGCATGGTGATAAGCAGTGCCTGGTTTTCTCCAGACGTAATGCCTGGCATTCCCTTTAAAGAGTTCAATTTTAGTCCCATCAGACCAGAGAATTTAGTTTCTTATGGTCTGAAAGTCCTTCAGATGCCTTTTGGCAAATTCCAGGCTAAGGAGTGGCTTCCGTCTGGCCACTCTACCATACAGGCCTGATTGGTGGATTGCTGCACAGATGGTTGTCCTTCTGTAAGGTTCTCTTCTTTCCACAGAAGAATGCTGGAGCTCAGACAGAGTGACCATTGGGTTATTGATCCCCTCCCTGACTAAGGCCCTTCTCCCACAATCAAATTTAGATGGCCGGCCAACTCTAAGAAGAGTCCTAGTGGTTCCAAACATCTTCAACTTACGGATGATGAAGGCCACTCTGCTCATTGGAACATTTTCAGAGCAGCACATTTTTTTCTGCACCTTCCCCAGCCTTGTGCCTCGAGACAATCCTGTCTCTGAGGTCTACAGACAGTTCCTTTGTCTTCATGCTTGGTTTGTGCTTTGACATGCACTGTCAATATAAACAGGTTTGTACCACATTTCCCAAGTATTTTCAAGTAGTTTACCATCTTATTTCATTCATGAACTGAAAATGTTCTCATTAAAATCTCAAAAACTTTTCATAAATTTTGACAGAATTCTATAAGGCAAATATCTTTATATTTCTTCATTAGGTAAAAATAAAACAAACCTACCTTTAGCTCTGAATTGAACAACTTAACTTTGAAAAAGTCTCCTCCGTATCTTTTTAGGTTATTGTTGTGGTCTCTGGCAGTGATAGTAACCAGGATCTTTTCTCCCACGCTGTAATTCTGATTGAGTCCCACAATAGTGAATGTTGAATGGACTGGACTTGTGCTCACACTCAGCTCAGTAATTTCTTAATCTGGACTAGGCCATTCCAAGGCCTTCTGTAGTCTTTCCCACTCTTCTTCACTGATTCCCATGTCTTGTGTGGAAATTGTGTATGAAGAATTAAAATATCGGGAAACTAATTTGGGCCTGGGGGCTTTAAATAGCACAATTTTGCTTCCACTATTTAATCTCCATAGAAACTAAGAGAGCAAAAAGATAACAATTTTTTTTTACATATTACAAGTGTTTCATGTAATATGTAAATAAAGATACAGGTTAACAAGTACTCAAAAAGATTTGTGGATCTCCAGACCAGGGAAAATTAACTTAAGACTCTCTAGACTAAGGGAAAAATCAAGATCTTGTCTTGATAATGGGACAACGATAGGGGTCTGACCAGCCCATCCCAAAGATTCTCAATAGGGTTAAGATCTGGACTCGGGGGTGGCCAATTCATGTGTAATAATGTCGTTTCATGCTTGCTGAATCACTCTTTCACAAGAAAACCTTCATTGATAGAATAACCTGGTCTTGCATTCTGGTAGTCAGGTAAGTTCATTCTTTGGGCACAATGTCAACCCAGCCTCATTCTAAAAATGTAGTCCTGTAAACGTTTCTGAAGACCACGAAATACGTCCCGGGAGGTATGTATTTTTGCAACTTTTGATTTCGCCAATCCACGAGAGGCTGCTGTGTGCGCTTTTTCATATCTCAAATTTCTCTCGCAAGTGCCGTTCGCGGCCGATGTTTTCGTGTAAACCCAGCAGAGGCAGCTGTTGACCGACTGTCTGTCTGACTGTATAAATGACTAAGTGGCTGACCGACTGGTCGACTGACCCACCCTCCTCCTTCCCTAAACCCAACCAACACAAACAGCTTTACAAAAGCCGTCCAGAAAAAGAAAAGCCCTTGTCTGATTTTTACCACGCTTTCGAATTTTACCACATTCTCACCCTGTTGTTCTCTTGTTCATTTAATTTTTTGGATTCTGTTTTTGTCTTTTCTGATTTCTGGAACTGCTCTTCCCCGGACTCAAACCCCATCATCGTCGTCGTGGTCAACTCCTCTCTGCGTCTCAAGTGAGTCAACGTAACATGACGAGCTAACCGCACAAACTGGTTGTGGAGGTAAGCGATCAGCTGGTAAGCGCAAAAAGAAACGGCGTCATACCGCCCTTAGCGTTCGTTTAAAAAAAAATTTATGAAGCCATACGTACTTCCGGCTACATAATTTGCGGTCTCCAGAAACGACCACGGCACTACGTTTTCAGAATGAGCCTGTGTTGCATAATTTTGCTGAATGTAGACCTGACCAACAGCAGAATCCCCAGATCACAGCACTCCCACACAGGCTTGAATGATAGAATACATTATAATATGAATACTCTAGAGCAGGGTCAATCTGGACTCATCAGACCATGTGACTTTTTTCTATTGCTCCAGAGTGCATACTTTGTGCTCGCTAGCAAATTAAAGCATTTTTTTAGGAATAAGCCTCACTGATAAGTTGTTTTCTCAAGGATTCACCACTGTTTAATTCCATTCCCTTGAGTGTTTTGCACATTGTGCATGTGGAACTGCTCCTACTTTCTCTATTAATCATAGCCATGAGTTGTACTTCCCTGTAAAAAATGCTGGATTTCACAAAATCGTTTTGTGTTGGGACAATATGAAGAAACTAAGTTAGTTTTTACAAATGTAAATGGATTTTGATCATAAAACAATTACGTTGTCCCCAAAAAACCCTCTAGAATTGTGTTTTCAGCTTACCGAAGTAGTTTAAACGTTTAAGTGTTCACCAATCTCGATCATTAAATTTTTTTTTTCCGACCGCATTTTTTTCCTCAAAGATGATGGTTCCCCACTATCCTTCCCATTTTAATAATGTGTTGAGGTCTTTGCACACTGAAGTTTGAAATATTTGCATGCGTTTTTTCATATTCCTATGCGAAAAAATCATCACGTAAACTAACCTAGCACACTGAGTCCGATGCGTACTAATTAATCCATTATGTCAGTTTAAGCAGTGATACTTCCCAGCAGGCACACAACATCATAAAACATAAACTTTAGGTTAGATTTAGGTCATGACGTCTGGTGACCAAAGTTCAATGTCTAACCAGTGTCTAAGCACAACGTTATTTTTACGTTCAAAAACGACGTCAAATTACGTTGATATTTGGTTGATTTTAGGTTGTGTTTGAAAGTGACCAAAACCCAACGTCTGATAGATGTCATAGTGGTAACTTCCACACAATGTCAAAGTGTATCACGATTAGACGTTGATATTTGGATGATTTTAGGTTGGACGTTGAACATTAATGTTGGCCTGACGTGGGGTTCTGACGTCAACCTGATGTTTATTTCCAAACAAAATCCAAAGTCCCCACTCGTGTTCTCCTCTCTTCTCTAAAGTAGAAAAAGAATAAGAAATAGGCTGCATATTGTGTTCATCCAATAGTGCATTGAGGATAGAGAGTTCAGATCATTCCTAAAGAGCTGCACTACGATTATCCCGAAATGCTAAGTTTATTTCAGGAAGTCGGTGGAATTTTGATAAATTGCTTGTTATACTTCACACATTCACGTACGTAAACAAATCCTGAACAGAAACATCCCTATAGACCTTATAATAGATGGTGGCTGTGACGTGTCGAAGCAGTAGACCATGAGGAATCTAGCTTTCTATTATATTGTGTATGGGCAGTACATCAAATGAATGGACACAAACAAACACACCAAGCAGCAGCAGGGGCAAGGGGTCACTGAATCAAGCATATAGGGGTTCTCAATTGTCCCCCACATATTTTCTTTATTTTATTTGTCTGTCACAAAGTTATCTATAGCTCAAATGACAGATTTCTGTATTTAGCTTTTCGCTTTTACGGTGGCTCTGAACTGTCAAAACACCTATCAAAGGGCTTTTTCTGATGCGAAAAGTGGAAAAAATCTAACTCGGTTAGAATTTTTTTATGACAGATGAAAGTTTGGGAGGCAGTGTGTCAATATGATCCACATAATGTGAGGTTGAATTATTTTTTTACATTTGAAAATTACAAATAAAAATTTTGGATTCAGTGTGCAATAACCTTTAGTCCATTCTTAACTCAATTTTAGTAGTTGAGGAAGATATTGCATTTTAGATTTAGATTTTAGATAGGCAATTGTGTTTTGCAGTTCATAGCCATATTTAACCTATTCAATCATAGACCAGTCATAATTCTCAAATTCTCTAAACCAAATTCAGCACTACCAAAACAGCTCACTGAATAGCAAACACAAAAATGAATTGATTCTAGTCAAAGTTTGATTGTCATCTCAAACTATGCTATTAAAACATTTAAATGTGAATCAGAATTGAACATTTCTTAAGTTTCACTGAGCTAAATGCCACCCGACCTTGTTGTTTTACAACGTTATTATATAAACAAGTATTTTTAACTGCCTTTCGCACTTACCAAATAAGATGAGGTAGAAAGAACACATGCCAGTAGAAACACTTTTAGTCCAATCCTGGAAACTGACAAAGCACAAAAATGACCAATATCTAAAAACACGACCCAAAATAAGACAAACAAACTGGGGATTACCTTGTTGATTTGATTCGTTTGTTGAAGGTATGACCATGGCTAAGTCTATTGTTGTCCTATGAGAAGTTTACATCAGCGTAAAACTGAAGAATATGTTCCCTAAACTGTTAATCAGCATCCTGGTAAACTCCATTTCAAACTATTTCCACATAAGGCGTGACATTGATTTGAATATTTATGTTGTTTAGCCAGTTTGGCTTTGCTTGACATAAGATGAATGTCTTTTCTGTTATACAAAATGATACAAATGTACTTTTTGATACTGATATTTTCCTGACAGAATTTATTCCTAAGTGACTTGCTTTAAATAAAGGTTTAAATGATCTTGCAAATTACAAAATTGCAAGTAATAATCACTGGCCAAACTGGTTTGTTGCAGGAGTGTTTTGTTTTTTAAAGGTGCCCTCTAAAAACATCTGGTAACACTTTATAATAACTATGAATCATGTATTAGGCATATGCAAATAGTTAATTAATTATCTGTTAAGTATTTACTCTACATTAACAGACGTTCGTAAGCAGTTTATAACTGCAGCTACAAATGCTCTATTCTTAACTTATAGGCACATTTATATTGTGCTTAATGATTGTGTTTTCATACTTTACTACTTATTATTAAGGATATTGTTTATTTATTTTTATTTTTTCTGTCTACTTTTACAATTTGACACGTAAACTGCAGAAATGTGCTAACCAGCAGGCCCATGTCATATAGAGTACATATACTTAAATAACTTTCTATAAATTAAAAGCATTAACGTATGCCATGTTTTTTGTTTTCACAAGCTTTGGAGACATAATATAAATTCTTTTAAAAAATAGGTCACCTATAGCTTTCGTCATGAGCCACGGCTGTGCACAAAATGGCATTAATGTTTTAAGAGCGCACTTGTAAACATGAAGATCGCTAAAACTGAACTGTAAAAATACTTTGAAAGCAAATTACACCTAAGAGAAATGACTTTAATGCTTTTTTAAATAAATCATTCCAAGTTTAAATGTTAGAATGTTCTAAATGAATAGGGCATAGGGGGGATAAGTGGGAACAGAACACCGCCAGGAACCATGTTTCTAACTACAGCTCCAGAGGTGTCGTTGCAAGCATAGAAGTTTGCGATGCAGTTTGCGTATGTTGGTTGGAACGACGGATTTGGGAAACACCAAATCAACAAACTATGTTTGTAACGACACAACTTGCAATCTTAGTTGGCTAACGAAGGTTTTCGGAAACGCACCCCTAATCGGGACATTCCTAGTAAAAGCCCTGGCGAATCCTGCCAACTATGGAAATGAAAACACACCCACCTGCGGGTCATGCACAGCTCAATTAGTTGGGAAAAAAATGGGCATCAATTTAAAAAATGGAAGTCATAAGTTACTCACAAATACTTAATATAACCATAATATGTTAATTTCTGTTTTCTGCTTATGCATTTTATAGTCTGTCATTGTCACGGTTTATGGATCTGTGTGTTCCTTCTGTATGTTATGTGTCATGCTATGTGTGCTTTCGTGTGTGAGGGTGTATGCTTGTTACCTTTTTGTGTTGACAGCATGCTATTGAATCAGCTGACTTAATCCTCCTCCAGCTGATCCCTGTTTCACTGGCTATATATTTCAGCCTGTGGTTACTGCTGGTTATCAGTCCATTGTTTTTTCTTGTCCCTGTCTGCTCGTCTCTCAGGATTCTTTGCTGTCTGTTCGTCGGATGACGACTTTGTTTGGCCTGTTGGCATTCCTTGTTTTGGACTTTGCTTTTTCTCATGTTCTCCGGCTACAAGCCATTTGGTATCATTTGATACATATTTTCTAAACTTATTAAATATTACTTGCGCTTGGATCCTCTCTGTCTAGTTTCCTCCAGGTGGGTTTCTCCCACAGTTCAAAGACACACGGTATAGGTCAATTGGTTAAACTAAATTCGCCTTAGTGTATAAGTGTGTGTGTGTGTGTGAAAGCGAGAGTGTGTTTCCCAGTGCTAGGTTGTGGCTGGAAGGGCATTCGCTGCGTAAAACATATCACAAAATAGTTGCTGGTTCATTTCGCTGTGGCTACCCCTAATAAATAAGGGACTAAGTCAAAGGAAAATGAATGAATGACTCATGTTGTGTTCAAAAGCTGTGTGAGATTCTCTCTTGTACTGCACTTAAAAGATATATGTGGTATATGAACTGCAGGAGTGTCAAACTCAGTTCCTGGAGGGCCGCTGCCCTGCAGAGTTTTGTTCAAACCCTGCTTCCACACACTTACCTGGAGGTTTAAAACAAGCCTGAACAGCTCTATTAGTTTGATCAGGTGTCTTTAATTAGGGTTAAAGCTAAACTGTGCAGAGCTGCGGCTCTCCAGGAATTGAGTTTGACAGCTGTCATGTAGTGTATGTAATGATGGGGATGTTCATGACCAACTACACCTCTTGTCAAATGTATTCAGCAAGTGCATACACATATGTTTTATAATAACAATAATAAAAGTCTGTAAAAATTAAAGCAATTAAAGTTATTAATTGAGTTATTAAAATCCAACTGTTGTATAATGTAAAGTACACTGTAAAAAAATCCGTAATTTTACGTCCGTCATCCGTAAAATTACTGTAAAATAACGTAAAAAAAGTAAAATAACAGACATTAAATTACAGAAATTTCTTTAAATATAAATTTCTGTAATTCAACCTCTGTTATTTTACAGTAAATGTTTGTAATTTAACCGCCGTTATTTTACTTTTTTTCTGGCACCGCAGCAGCCAGAAATAAACCATAAAAACAGTGTAGAACAGTTTTTTATTCAATAAAAATTCAATATATATTCAATGACAAAGAAAAGGAATGTTTATAATTAATTTGAAAGCTACAGTATGTAATATGAAATGGGCAGTAAACAGAAATGGCTGTTTTTTTATTTCATCTATAGCCTTTAATGTGCTGTAAATTTCTAAAGTGCAACACACAAGATGTAAGTCAGCTTAATGCTCACTTGGCCTTCAATAGCATCATCTGATTGTATTTCTGCAGTCAGGGAGGACAAACATATGACAGCAACATATCTACTTCATTAGCCACGATCACAGCACCTGGGTGAATATTTTCTCGAAGGTAGTGACAAGAAGTCATCTGCCAGACATCAAAGTAGATTACACCACCAATATCTCTGAACATCTCCTGCATCACAGTGTTCAGCTGCATCGCGTACCAGTCACTTTGAAAAATGTCCTGGAACAAACACAGATCCATTAGACCAAACAATATCATTTGTAAAGCAAGCATATTGTTTTTATTGCCAGTAATCTTTCATACACTGAGTACACTATTATAATCGTCTAATACCTTATATTGAATTATTTTAAACCTAACCCTAAATAAAGAAACAGTTCACACAAAACCTGCTTTTCTTATAACATTAAAGATGCCATAGAATAAAAATCTTGATATATATATATATATATATATATATATATTTTTATGAAAATATACCTAGACATCTAAATAATTATAAGCCAGTACATAGAAATGGCATACCATGAGCCTCAAACACCACTGTTTCATGGAAATCCTGTAAGGGTAAAATCCTGGTAAAAAAACAGGCTAATCTAAACAAAACGCGGACTGTGATGTTCCACACCGGATCATTAATATGCATGCCTCAGGCTGCGTTTGATTGGCTGGCCACAACATTTCTATGTGAAATTACAGCAAACGATAATTTTAAATGATTGGATAAGTTTATCTTATCATGAATTGTACTTACTATTTATGTAGGACTCTTATTTTGAAAATAATTATGAGAATTAAAGGCTGCTTTATACTCAACTCAGGCTTATTGTGGATACGTAACCCTGTCTCCATTTCTGGAGAGTGTGAATTATGTAGCCAGATGCATGTATGGCTGCATTTCATCTTTAAAATGAACACTAAGGCGTGGTATGACGCTGTCGATGGCTTCTGTTCCCTTTCAAGCTACCCCTCACCACTTGCCTCCATGTGGAGGGCTTTTCCAGTGTTACCAGTTTGCCCAGTATTTTGCTGTGTACACCGATTGACCGCGATGACTGAGTTTGAGTCTGGTAAAGAACAATTCCAGAAACCAGGTAAAACAAAAGCAAGAAATAGATAAAGAAATAAATAAACAACAGGCTGAAAATGTGGTAGTATCATGCGGCCGCAACAGTTTTTCTTTTTCTAGATTGCTTTTGAAAACTATCGGTTGGGTTTAGGGAAGGGGTGGCTGGGTCAATCAATATGTCAGTCGACAGTAAGGGCGTGCTCACACTATGCTATCTGAACCGTGCCCAGGCCCGTTTCCCGGATCGTTTGAGAAGTGTGAGTGCTCTGAAACGGGCACAGGCACGGTTCACTTGGACGGCTCTGGCCCGGTTTGAAGAGGTGGGCCTGAGGGCGGTTCACTTGGGCCCAATCCCAATTCTATTTTTGTACCCCTTCCCCTTGGCCCTTACAACCGAGGGTTAAGGGGAAGGGCTTCAAAGCTTACCCCTAAGAATTGGGACAGCACTTCAACACCTGCACGCGTCATCATACGTCTTCGCAAACTCTTGCCTCATATGAGATCAGACGATCACGACGGCTGTAGTGTTATTTTTTGGTGTTTATCTTCAGGAAATCGCTGAAGGCATATATTATATTATCATAACGATCTAATGTGGCAATAAGATCGTAACTGTACTGTGTACAGGCCATATTCATCTATACTGTGGCCATATTCATCTATGTAAACACACGGAAACAGCATTAACATTATCCCAGACACTGTAAAAAGCTAATTTTCAGCCACTTGACTGCTCTGACAGGGTGTTTGAGTGTCAGAATGTTGTGGGACTGCTGTACAGGAGTTATTATTAGGAATTATAGATCGCAAAATTTAGCTGGGTTTTTTTTTTTGCGTTTTTTTTTTAAGCATAACGGTAAAACATGAACACGGTTATGAATATATTAAAACATATGTTTGTTTGTCGTAAAAATTTGTAATAATGACAAAAAATACTAATTTGTGGATCTCCTTACTTCCGGGTTTAGCACTACTGCCGTTGTGGCTGGTGTATTCTGGGAAATTTTCTTTACCCCTCCGTTTTGAGTGTGGTCCTGAAAAATCTTTGTTCGAAGGGGTGTATATGCCTTGCCCTTAGCCCTACGCCTTCAAGCTAAAGAGAATTGGGACACCACTCCCCCGGGAACGCGCAAAACAAGGGGTAGGGGTAAGAGGAAGGGCTGAGCCCGAAACTGATAGCGAGACGTAACTTTTAAGGGACTGTTTCATATGGATTAATTAATCATTCGTACTGTTCAATGAACGCAATGAACATCGTAGTTTATTAAAGACGCAAACCCCTCACTGCACGACAGTACCTTCCTAATTTCTGCAGCACGAGGACTTTATGATTGTTTATGAGCTTCAAAAGTGGCTGATCTGTTTGGCGAAATATTAGACTGCGTGTCACTGTATATCAAACGACTTAAAAGATTTAACTGAAGAAATCTCCACTGTGCTGAGCGAGAGCGCTTACTGAACAGCGCATCATCGATGACGTAAGCGTGCTCAGGTCCGAATGTAATGTCAGTGCGGGCTGTCGGGGGAGACGGGAGGGGGGACAAGCGTGCTTTGGCCCGGTTCAAGGCAACTGTACATAGTGTGAGTACGGCCTAAGCTGCGAGAAGAGGATGCGCGAGAGAAATTTGGAATCATCAAAAAGCATTCACAGCGGCCTCTGGTGGATTTGCAAAAACTGCGAGCAGACGTACCTTACGTATTTCACTGTCCCCAGAAATGTAGACCTGGGTACGTATCCGTAATGAGCCTGGCTTGTTTATACTTTTGTGTGAAATGCATGTGGTGGCACAATCACAAAAGCTTTTGCTGAAACTAGTAGTCTTTAGAGAATTAGGCTCACACTGCACACTACAAGACTTAGTGCTCAAATCATTTTTTTTTTGCATAGCTTTTCACATTGAGTACGTTTACAGTACACCAATACCCTGATTTTAATACGATTAAGACAATACGTTGATAAATTATTTATACCTTAATCTGACTAAAGTCATAATGGAACTAAACAGAAATGGAATTAAGACATGTGGAGTTTTCCTATTTTAATCGCATTATTGAAGTCCGGGACAGACATGTAAACACCTTAAACTATTACTGTTTTGTTACATTATGCGACAGGACGCACACATGATGATTGTCAGGCATTTGAGGACAAAGAAATGAGAATGGCTTCAAGCATGAAAGCACATTTTTGTTGTGAGCAGGAAACGATGACTATGTTGATAATTCTCCTTCCAGTTTACTTACTGCATACTTTCATCCAGTACCTCGGAGTTTGTTGCGTGGGAATGAATGACAAGTTAGTGAAAGAAACGACAGGAATTTGTATGAGTCATCTTGTTTACATGAACAGTGCGAGGAATTGACTTTAGCAACATTTAAAAAAAAAATTGCATTTTACCCAAATCATTTTTTCGAATAATTAATCTTAATCCATGTTATAAATGCAATACATAGTGCTTTTTTTGTGAACTCAAAGCACTTTACAGATTTATGTTGGAATCTCCTCAACCACCACTATTGTATAGCATCACCCTGGGTGACAGGACGGCAACCATTTTGCGCCAGTACACACACCGCATGCTAGCTTATTGGGGAGAGGAGACACAGTGTTGAAGCCAATTAGTATATGGTAAGGAGGCAATGATGGACAGGGGCCAGTGGGCAAGTTTTCCAGGATACTATATAGACCTCTACTATACAGCGGCACTAGAACCCACACCCAGGGAGAAACAATATATTGTATTTCCACATACAAAAATACAGATATCAATAAATCAATCAATCAATCAATAGAGTGAGAGGTATTTATTGCTTGTGCCAATGCTCAGTTGTATTCCAGAAACTGAATAAACAGATCCCGAATGTTATGGTGGTTCTTTAGTTTGCCCCTTATACTGTAGGTAATTCTTTCCAGTGCAATGTAATGTGACAAATCTTTTAACCAGTGGTCAATGGATGGACTTTTTAATATTCTTCCCATAGAGTGCTAAACCCAGGGTGAGCACCCCCTGCTAGCCTCAATACCACCAGCAGGAACCAAGTTTTCTCTCTGTAGTGAGGACACTAGTGAGGATTTTGCTCTGGGATTTAAGGGGTTAAATGTGTTCGATGAAAAATACAGACTGTGGAATGTATTTTTAATTGAAATATTCTGTAAACTGAATTTACGACTGTAAAATGTTAAACCACAGCTGCCGGTATTTTACCTAAAATCAAGGAAAAAAAACAGCAAAATACTGTAAAAGGTTTTTTGTGTCACCATTGTGGAGGATAGTAGCGTCTGTGTGCAAGTCCAAGATGAACTAAGAGTATTTGATGTTACGCTGCCTCTTCTTTTGTTTAAAAGTAACTGTGTAGTTACTAATGCAGTGATAATCTGTTTGCTAATTGTAAACACACATGAACACATTAGTGCATTGAATGATGTTTTTGTAAACTAAATATTGTATTAGTTCATGAAATATGGTTATTTTCTGTCAATTTTAATAGTGCTATAAACTTCGGTATTTTTTACGGAAAAATTCTGGCAACTGCCTGTATTTTTCTGTAAGTTAAACAGATTTTTTTTAACAGTGTTGACTTAAACCAGCCTAAAAAAAATTATTTGGCACAACTTTGACCACTGAAGTTTAATAAACTCAAAATTTATTTGCAGCTGGTTGCTTTAAAATGTTAAGTTAACTCAACTTTTCATTTTTACAGTGTAGGAAATTCAAGTTGCTTTAAAATACTGAGTGGTATTTCTGCTCAATTGTTTCTTGACTTTAAAAAAATCCAACTAGGCCTGCACAATATATTGTTTCAGCATCAATATCGCAATGTGTATAGTTGACCAGAAGCTACAGAATTGTATTTAATTACTGTACTTTATACTAATACGATTTGTGCTAAAATATTTTCATACTTAGAATTTTTGTCTTGTTTCTAGTCCAAATATCTCAATTTCAAAGCAAAAACAAGATTATTTTACTTCCTTAACTGGCAGATAATTTTGCATGTTTTAGGGAAAGTTGATAACGAAACAATATTTTTACTGGATCCATGAATGTTTAGATATTTGGACTAGAAATGAGACAAAGCAAAGTGAGAAAAGCATTTTTCGCATTGTGATTATTTAATTTCTGTACCTGAATACTGTAATGCTGAGTTCAGACTACACGATTTGTCACAGATATTTTCACGCTGCATGATTATCTAGAATAGCGTTTCATTGCTGCTGTGTTTACACTGTAGGATGGATCGGCAGGGGGTTTCCCTCTGCATGACTTTAGAATAGGAAGAATCGTGGACAACTTTGTCTCGGTCAGCACAACAAACACATGCGAGAAGTGACATGGAAACAATGCAATGTCACGTAGTATATCTTGTGTAACTACATAATGAGAAAGAAGCCTTTGGTGGGGTGGAAAATGTACTTATTTTGCTCACATGTTTTTTTCATTGCAATATCTCCTCAACTTTTTTCTTTTTTGACTCTGTTGTGATATTGTTCAGATGACATGTGTGCTACTGCTAAATTTACACAAGTTTTCCTCCATTTTTGGGGTCCAAATAGACTAAGAAAAACTTTTAACTTCTCCCTAAACCTCCTGCTGCAAAAAAAGCTTTTCTTACTAAGAATTTTCATCTTGTTTCTAATCCAAATATCTAAACATTCTTAAATCAAGAAGAATTGTTTGACAAGCAAAATAATCTGCCAATGGGGTAAGCAAAATCATCTTGTTTTTCCTTTTGACATAAAATTGTTTTGCTTACCCCATTGGCAGATTATTTAGCTTGTTTTAAGGAAAAACTGACTTAATATTAGCATATTGTTTCTGAAAACAAGACATTATATTTTGCTTGTTAAGAACATGCTTCTTGATATAAGACTTTTTAGATATTTGGACTAGAAACAAGACAAAAAATCTAAGTAAGAAATGCATTTTTTGCAGTGCAGATACCCATACTTGTGGATGCTGCTCTCTCATTAGCAGTAGGTAATCACTGATGTTATTTTTAATTGGAACTCACTTCACACGGCATGATTTGAGTCGCCGACAGGTCCAAATATATTTAGGATGCTAAAAATCTCATGGGTGTTGGCGACTCATCTGTGATTCTCTTAGTTTATGTCTTTAATAGCTCACACTGTGTGATTGTTACTCATCTGAACGAGCACAGATTTACCTGTAATTTCAGTCATTCGTCGGGGAGTTCTCAAAACCTGTCGGCGAATCAAAATCGGGGCTAAAATCATGCAGTCTGAACTCGGCATTAGACTCCCCAGAAAACCATCAAATGGTGCTATTTAAACCATCTTGTGAAACACTATTTATTCTTGTATCACAATATTTATTGCAGAAAAATAAAATATCGCAATATCCATTGTGAAAATGTACCCCCGTATATATATTTCTAGAGAGCGCAAATTATGTAGCCAGAGCTGCGTATGGCTGCATTTTGTCTTTAAAATGAACGCTACGGGTTGGTATGGTGTCACAGACGGTTTCTGGTTTGTCGGTCGGTCAGTCAGTCAGCCAGTCGACAGCGGCCTCTGGTGGATTTAAGCGAGAAGAGCAGGCGCGAATGGCACTCGCGAGAGAAAAAGCATACACAGCGGCCTCTGGTGGATTTGCAAAAAAAAAAAAACCTGCACAAAAACATACCTCCTGGGTACTGTCTGCACTGTCCAGAAATGTTTACAGGGGTACATATCAGTAATGAGCCTGGGTTGGCAATATCTTATTTTTTCAATATCAGCCCTAAATCCAACTATATAATTATAAGAAAAGACAGAAAAGTTTCAAAATCAAAGTAGGATTGCACTGTAAAAAATGCTGGGTTCCAAACAATTCCTTCATGTTGTTCAAACCCAAATCGATTAAGTTAACTAAATAGTTTTTACAAATTTAAGTAGATTGAACAGAAAACAATTAAGTTGTGCCCCCCCCCCCCAAAAAAAAGAATTGTGTTGTTTCAACTCAATTTAAATAAGTAGTTTAAACAAACATCAAAAGTATTTTTTGAGTGTTGAAATTGAGAATAAAACATACCTTTGCTCCTGCAGTGTTTCCAGACTTGATGATGACCATAGTCTCTGGTGCTCGGCTCAGCAGTGAAACGACAGACTGACGGATTTTGGCCACTTCATGCACATAGAACGTTAGAGGGTGAAAAACCAGGTGAGCAAAGATTGTGAAGACAATCACTGCATGTGGACCCCCAGCTATTTCATCAATATCATTACTGATGTAATGCAGGTCAGTGATCAGCATTTTTGTAAAGCGCAGAGGAACTCCATGTGGCCCCCAGTGAACTTTAATATTGTTTGTCAACTCAACAGCCATCAGGGGTCCACCTTTAGGAGGAGTGTGGAGGTCCATCCTTTTTATACCTAATACAGTAATAAAAATAAGTCAAATGTACATTAGTCAAACTTTATTAATTTATCACATAGTTTTACAAAGCTGCACATAAAAAAATAGCATAATGTTATAACTGTTGTAGATGAATGTTCATTTGTTAATGTTCAACTTAAGGGGGTTAATAATACAAAAATATATATTTTGTCATTATATACAACAACATATTGGCAAACCTGCATGACTTTTTTATTTCTCCTGCTTAATAGAAATAATCAGTGTTGCTAAACTGGGCAGTTATGAATTTGATTATGCAGATAAAAAAATGGTATTGGTGGGCTGACAAAATTTGGGCTTATATAGTTTTAAAACATACATGTTATATGCAACTTGCTGTACTAAAAAAATAACCATGTGCTCCTACTCCCTTCAGTTAGTAGTGACCAGTGCATATTATAAAATAGTGACATTTAAGGTCTGATTTCTTTAAAAATCAGTGATCTTCACTGCATGATATATATGTGATATAAAGTGGGTCTCAGACCAGACAATAACAACTAAATGATTGCTTAAGTCTATTTAAATGAATTTATTCTAATTACATTACAACATTGATGCTGTAAAAATAACCTTATGAAATTGAAAATAGTCACATTAGGCTTTCACCTGAAGTTTATCATTGGCTGAAAAACACTAGCTGTGCATATAGCCCATTGACAGCAAGAACAAACATAGAAGCGATTAATAAAAAAAAACAGCATCTAATTATGTTCAGTAGAATTTAAAACACCAAATGGGACAAATGTATACCCCATTTCAAAAGTAAAACATTCTCTAATAGGTAGTGTAATATACACAACAGGTGCAGTGTGTGGGTGAGAGGGGGGCAGTGTTTTGATGTGATCCGGTCATGTTGTGGTTCTGTGACGGCTGGTGTTGGTTGCTGTATGGTTAAAAAAATAATGGCATTTAAAGTAACTAGGTTATTTTCGGTTTAAATAAATTAATAAAATAGAATATTATTTTTTGTGTGGCTTTTTGTGCATTTGGGTAAGTTTTGGACAGCTTTTAGGATGGAAAAAGTCAGTTATATCTGGCAACACTGGAAATAATTAGTCGTTTATAAAATGAAAGTGACTTTACCCTAAAAAAATACATTTTAAATATAAATATACATTATAGACTATTTCAATGTGGTAATGTCATTGGCCCATGAACATTTCCTGCTTGTTGTCAAACTATTTCATATCTGTAACAAGAGATGATTCAATCTGAACGTGATGTTATACCAGCTATCATAACATTAACATAACATTACATTACAATGTAAAACAGGAAATACGTCAGGACCATTGTTATTGTTTACATCCCTTAAAATGGTCTATAGAAGTTTTTAACGCCATGAGGTTTATATTTTATTTGCAGTATACTGTATTTCATTTATGCTTTAAGGACTTCAATTTATATCACTGAATAACTTGCCTGGCACTTTTCTCTCTAAACACTCGAACCACTGTCTTGTGGTGGAATCTCCCATCATATAGACAATCTTGTTTTTAAGGCAGTTTCCAGTTTGTGCAGAAGTGAACTGTTGGGTTTTGCACACAAGAGACTTCCAGACATCATTCAGATAGAAACCTGCAGGTACTGGTGTCGTCAGACCAGGTCTGCATGTCTCCGTTGTGCCTAAAGCAAAGAAACCAGGAAAAACAAACATAGTTATACAAATGAATTATTCTATCATAATCACACTGGCTTTTAGTTCATTTCTGTACAAATATACGAACATACCATTGTTTGTTGTGTTGGGAAGGACATTAATGATTTGTGTGTCTCCATTAATACCAACATTTGTTAGTTGTCTGTGGAGAAAATATATATAAAACACATTTTCTACAATGTTCTACAATTCCTTTAGGATTTGTTTTGAATCCTTTCTCACTTACTTTGTGAAAATTTGCTTCTCAAAAGCATTTAATGGATTTTCCAGACCTCCTCTTGAGTGATGAACCAGTTTGTCACAAGAAAGTTTTTTGGGTCTCTCACAGTGCCACACCGTGCCTGTTTTAATATCCTTATACTCGCAACAGCAGTTGCCTTTAATCCAACTCCCATCTGCACCCCACTTAAGGTTACACTGTACTACTTCACTTATCTTGGTTTTATCGGGTCCTGGTCCATCAAAGTGTCCATTATAATGGCTGCGTGGAAATGAGGAATCCCTGTATTTTTTCAGAATCTGCACAACCTCACTGGAGTGCTCTAGACGAACCGAAACTTGTGCCTGACCTTCCCAGGCCAGAAGAAGAGAAGCAGAGTAAGTCCCGTTACGATGATCCACAACCTCCCCATACACACTTGCCTTCAAGAAGAATGAAGGAGATTAAATGTAATGCAGAAAACTAATCTCTTACAATTCACAGGCTAACCAACAGAGTGTTAAAATCCAAACAAATCCAGAGGACTAATTTGCCACTAGTTTATGAATAAAATACATGGCTGTTTTGACCATATCAATTACTCAAACTTCCAGTGCTGGGTTATGGCTGGAAGGGCATCTGCCCCATAAAACATATGCCAGAGTAAATGGCAGTTCATTAATTAATGAGGGACTAAGCCAAATGGCAGTGAGTGAATTATATGCACCAATACTGAAAAATACTGTATACAGATAACTTTACTTGAAGGGGTGGAATATGCTGAATTTGTCATTAAAACCTTAATACTCATTCATTTATTTATTTTCTTTTCAGCTTAGTCCCTTTATTAATCTGGGGTCACCACAGCGGAATGAACCGCCAACTTATCCAGCACATGTTTTACGCAGCGGATAGCCTTCCAGCTGCAACCCATCTCTGGGAAACATCCATACACACTTATTCACATTCATACACTACGGACAATTTAGCCTACCCAATTCACCTGTACCACATGTCTTTGGACTGTGGGGGAAATCGGAGCACCCAGAGGAAACCCACGCGAACACAGGGAGAACATGCAAACTCCACACAGAAAACCCCAACTGACCCAGCCGAGGCTCGAACCAGCGACCTTCTTGCTATGAGGCGACAGCACTACCTACTGCGCCACTGCGTCGCCACCTCAATACTCTGTCAAATCATTTTATAACAGTGTTACAGTATTTTGTACCACTGTAGTGAAGGTCAAGAAGAATATTATTGATGTTGTTATTAAATTCATGTATATAATATAATTACCTCAAGTCAATCATGTTTATGACAGATTTATGACAAATTATGTTGTCTTGGTAATATCAAGTTGACATAAGGTAATCTCAAACAATATGTATGGTTACCAATACTTGAAATTGGTCCTCTGCTTTTGACCCATCCAAGTGCACATGAGTGAGACGTGAGAGCATACACACACACGCACGCACGCACGCACGCACGCACGCACGCACACACACACACACACACACACACACACACACGCACACACACAGACTGAGCATACTCTTGGAGCAGTGGGCAGCTATTGCTTCCAGCACCAGGGGATCAATTGGGGTTTATGTGTCTTGCTCAGGGGAACCTCAGCTGGGTATCGAAGGGAAAGAGAGTGTGGTTCATACACTTCCCCCACTTTTAATTTCTGTCAGGATCAGGAATCGAAACAACCTTTTAAATACAAGTCCAAGTACCTAAAACTAAGTAAATGGCACCTTATGACATTTATCATAAACAGGTTGAACAATGAAACTAAAATGCATGGTTTTAGATCACAATAATTCATTAGAATTGTGTGAGGCAGGAATGGGCAAACTTGATCCTGGAGGGCCGGTGTCCCTGCAGACTTTTGCTCCAACACTAGTCAAACACACCTGAACACACTAGTGTCTTCAAGATCACTAGAAAGCTGCAGGCAGGTGTGTTTGATTAGGGTTGGAGCAAAAGTCTGTTGGGACACCGGCCCTCCAGGATCAAGTTTGCCCATCCCTGGTGTAGGGCCTTGTTTTGTGGCCAATACAGCATCAATTTGTCTTGGTAATGACAGATACAAGTCCTGCCCAGTGGCCAGAGGGATTTTAAGCCATTCCTCTTGCAGAATAGGGGCCAGGTCATTACCTGATGCTGGAGGAAGAAAACGTTACCTGACTCTCCTCCAAAACACCCCAAGTGGCTCAATAATATTTAAATCGGGTGACTGTGCAGGCCATAGGAGATGTTTAACTTTACTGTCATGTTTGTAAAACCACACTTTGAACCATTGGGTGCACATGGTCGGCTAGTCCTTGTCAGTGATACACCCATCAAGTATTGGGCCCAGGGAATGCCATGATATTGCAGCCCAAATCATCACTGATGCACCTCCATGTTTTACTGTGGACATGCAAGAGTCTGGGTGGTACTCTTTTTTGGCGATTCTCTACACCGTAACTCTCCTGGATGTGGAAAAGACAGTGAAGGTGGACTCTTTAGATAAAAATACATGTTTCACATTGTCCACAGCCCAAGATTTACACTGCTGGCACAATTAAAACCGACGTTTGGTATTGGATTGGCACAAATCACTAAAGGTTTGGCTAAAGCAGCACGGCCATGTATATTGAACCTGTGGAGCTCCCTATGAACAGTTTTGATGGAAACAGGAGAGTTGAAGTCATGAAGTCACATTTAATTCTGTAGTGAGTTTGACAGCTGTGGTTTTATGTTTTTTGTATACAATCCATTTCAGACAGCTTCTTCTTGCGACCGCTGTTACTCCTGTTGGATGTGATTTGTCCTTCTTGATAGTATGCTGACATTAGCCTGGATACCGTGGCTCTTAATACATCACAGACTTGCTGTCTTGGTCACAGATGCACCAGTGAGAAGCGCACCAACAATTTGTCACCCATGATGTTGTGTGCATTGCAATATATTAAGCAAAACTGTGCTATTACTCTGCTACTCTGCTCTTACTAGTGGAATGTGCAATCGATAAAGATTGGCCACCAGGCTGGTCAAATTTAGCCAAAAAAACCTCCAACACTAAACTGGCCAGTGTTTCAGTTTTAGTGTCCAACCCCTGTATATACAGTAAATGTTTCATAAAAATATTAAGAACACTCCCTTCAAGAAAAGTGTTACCAAGTCATGTTTACTACAGACAAAAAAAAGAAAGAAATCAGTAGTAAATTAGTCATGACTTCATATATTTATAGCTAATGCCTTCATATTTATCCATTTGTACAGTTATTAAGGAAAGAAAATGAAACATACACACCTTTAGCTTTGAATTGAACAGCTTAACTTTGAAAAAGTCTCCTCCGTATCTTTTCAGGTTATTGTTGTGGTCTCTGGCAGTGATTATAACAAAGATCTTTTCTCCTACGTTGTTTTTCTGATTGAGTCCCACAATAGTGAATGTTGAGTGGACTGGACTTGTGCTCACACTCCGCTCAGTGATATCTTGATCTGGACTAGGCCATTCCAGGGCCTTCTGTAGTCTACCCCACTCTTCTTCACTGATTCCCATGTCATGTGTGGAAATTGTGTATGAGGAAGTAGTTGTTATGGGTTTTCTAGCATCACGTCTTGGAATAGGGGGCTGAAATGGTTTTGTCTGGTGACCATTCTCTATGAATTGCCACAAGGCCTGAAAGACAACAAATTAAACATTTAGCATT
>CAIGQZ010035013.1:10152280-10162434 GCA_903798205.1 Danio tinwini | reverse complement strand
CAGCAATAAAATTATTTTTGGATGACTGTAGATGAAATATTTGCCCTAATTAACTGTAATGTCTTTAACTGAATCCCTTTTATTTTTAAGCTGTTGTGCAATTTCTGCATATGCCAGATGACGGCATTTGGTGTATTGAGCATCTCAACTGTTTTGTTGTTCACTGACATGATGAGGAGAGGGAGTTTGAGTTGGAGAAAGCGCCGGTGTATTTCCACTGGCTGCGCTGAAGGGGAGGGTCTTTATTACCCCCTGACCGAGACTGAATGCTTTCAGTACAGTAGAGCCGGAGACAAACGCCACATCGGCCAAAAACAGACGCGCATCACTACACGCGACAGGAAAACAGGACGCCGGCGGATGCTTAGAGAGTAATGAAGGCATCCTCACCGCACTCATAACGCGACGCGGATATGAGGTACTATTAATGTCTGAGGTTATTTTCTATCACCGCTGAAGCAACATTATGGGCAAATGATGCAATAAGGATGTATCAATCGATATTGATGCGCGTACGAACGGACGGACATGTTATTGTGAACATCTGAGGTATTTATTTCTGAGGACTGAGGGGAGATTCTGCGCACTGCAGTAACGCTATTCAGCAATGCACGCGATTGGACTGTGGATGTGATGGATATTGAATGTTTTCTGGCAAACGAGGAGATCACATTTGTGTTTTTAGTGAGAGCAAAGTTTACTTGCACGAAGACATAATTTGGACTGACAGTGCTTGTGTGCTCATTCAGTGTGCTCGAGTGGATCAAAACCACTCAATTTTTTTTCCAACAGATGAGAAGCAACCAGTTCTTACAACTTCAGCTGCCTGCTTTGGGAGAAAACTATGGTGTTTATGACAGAAATCTCAAAACCTATCGGAATCAACCCACTAAAATAATCACCCAGCCTGGAATCGTAATGAAAGTGCTGCGGAGGAAAAGAATCATATTGTTTATAGCCTATTTTCTGCTGTTAGTTCTCACAATGCTCAACTTGGCTAACTATAGGTGGACTAAAGAGCCTCAACAGTGTAACGTCCAGATGAGAAGCACCCCTTATCAGAGCAGATCAGACATGCGATTCCTTTACAGGCCATCGCTTGCTAAGAAGAGACAGCTTGTGTATGTTTTGACCACATGGAGGTCCGGCTCATCGTTTTTCGGAGAGTTATTTAATCAACACCCTGAAGTATTTTTTCTGTATGAACCGATGTGGCACATCTGGCAGAAACTGTACCCGGGTGATGCTGTGTCCTTACAGGGAGCAGCAAGAGACATGCTGAGCTCGCTGTACCGCTGTGATCTTTCAGTCTTTCAGCTGTACAACAGCCCTGGGGGAAAAAACTTCACCTCGCTTGGACTTTTTGGTGCCACTCTTAATAAAGTCATCTGCTCATACCCTCTTTGTTCTGCTTACAGAAAAGATGTGGTTGGCATGGTGGATGACAAAGTGTGCAAAAAGTGTCCTCCACAAAGCCTTAGGCTTTTAGAGGAAGAATGCCTTAAGTACAACACAATAGTCATTAAAGGCGTGCGGGTTCTGGACGTCAATGTTTTGGCGCCACTGATGGAGGATCCATCTCTGGATCTGAAGGTGATTCACCTTGTGCGAGATCCCAGAGCCGTTGCCAACTCCAGGATCAAATCAAGGCACGGGTTGATTCGTGAGAACTTACAGGTGGTTCGAAGCAGGGATCCCAAACTACGTCGGATACACTTTGTGGATCCCGGCCACAAAATCAGCAAAAAGGACGGTGCAGATTATCATTCAGTTGGAGCCATGGAGGTGATTTGTGACCGAACATACAGGAGCCTGAGAACTGCCTTAAATCCGCCAGCCTGGCTGAAAGGGAAATACCTAGCAGTGCGCTATGAAGATCTGGTGGACAACCCAGTCAAAACACTCCGGAATGTTTATCAATTTGCCAATATCAGTGCCAACCTTGACATTGAGTCCTTCGCCCTTAATATGACGAATGGCACAAGTTCTTCCTCAAAGCCATTTATTGTTTCAGCCAGGAATGCGACGCAGGCGGCCAGTGCGTGGAGAACAGTGTTGAGTATTCAGCAGATCAAACAAGTAGAGGAGTACTGCCATCATGCCATGGCCATCCTGGGATATGAACATGTTAGAACAGCCGGAGAAGCAAAAGACTTGAGTAAATCTTTATTGACTGCCTCCAAACTGTGACAGAGTTTTTTTCACTATTCGAATGCTCACTTGAAACAGAGCAGCAGTTTAGCAACTGCAGAGTTGTTGTGCTTTTGAATGATTTCACAATCTCATTCTGGAAGCTTTTTGTGGTCATTCAACAGCACTGTTGCTTTTCCAAATAGAGCTGTAGATGTTTGATACAGCAGCATCAGTGAACCACAACTGGGCGATTTATAGTGTGCAAACCAAACGTTGCGTTGCTCTTTATTTGTTCTTTCGAAATGGATGCTTAGGGTTGTTTATATTGTTCTAGATCAGTTTATTTTAGATTCAGTTAATTTGCTGTGTACACAAACATTGAAATGAAAATGAGCAACAGAAATACTGATTAAGCAGAGTGCGGGTAATGCTATTTCTTTCGAATCAACTGAAAGACAATCATTACATTTCACAATCTCCACAGAACTTTATGAATGTCAGTGTTATGTGTTATGTAAGGCATTTTTCTCATTTTACCAAATAAAAAAGTTAAAGCAATGCTTTGCAAAATCTTAATTTGAAAGCCTCTGAGTTCACTGTAGGTTTGCTTTTATCATATAGTAACCTACAGCTGTATAATTTTAATTATATCAGTTTACAAGTTAAGTAAGTTACATAAAAGTGTCAGTTTTTTGGACTTTGGAAAGTAGGAAAAATAATGATTATCAAAGCTTTTATTTACCATAATTTATAAAATAATATTTTGTCAAATATTATATTCATTATAGAAAAAATTATTTATGACATAATTAAAAACTTGATTTTACCCAAAAATAATATATATTTGCATTTTTAAAACATTATAATTTCAAAAGATTTAGTTTTTACACATTTGTAAGCAAAACGGGTAATAATAATTTAAAATACAGTAAAATGGTAGTATGATGACTTAATATTTTACATATTTAAAAAAATACATAACTACATTAAGGCTGAATGACAATTATTTCACTCATATTTTGACATTTTAAGGGATAGTTCACCCAAAAATGACAATTCTGTCATCATTACTTACCATTTACTTGTTCCAAACTTGTTTGATCTCATTTCTTCTAGACCTAAACCTAAACATTGACTTCCATAGTACTTGTTTTTCAATGGTTGCAGGTTTTCAGCATTTTAAAAAACATCTTATTTTGAACAGAAGAAAGAAACTCTGTAACACTTTATTTTGATGGTCCATTTGAATATTAGTAGACTGTCTGCTTATCTGCTGTTATTGCTCCTTCAACAGACTTTTAACTGACTTTAAGAAACTTTGCAAGTTCATGTCATCTTACACTAACCCTAACCCCAACCTAACAGTCTACTTATAACCTAATGAGAATTAGTGGCAATGTAACTTACTGTAAATTCAACAAACGGACCATCAAAGTAAAGTGTGACCAGAAACTTAAACTGGTTTAAAACATGTAACAGCTTAGTAAAAGACAGAATTTTCATTTCTGGATGAACTGTTCCTTTAAGAAGAACCAATACTTGCATTTAATATGCATTGTATGATGTAAATTCACTTTGTTTTACATCTAATTTGATGCAAACAAAATAATGAGACTTTATTATTTTTTTCAAAATAATGTCTTTTACCCAGGAACAGTATGTGCACCATTTTTTTGAGTCATCCATATATACACACACTGTGAGAGCTCTTCTTGCTGTTTCACTGTCCTATATTGTAAAAAAATATCATATCGATCTGCTTTTGAACTTTGGGGATGGGAAAGGAAGTGAGGCAACACTGAAGTTATCGAACAGGCATTCAAACAGAGCTAAAAGAGATAGTTCACCCCAAAAAAAGTATAACATTTCCTCTCCATTTCTTCACTCTCAAGTGGTTCTACTCTTTTATGAGTTTCCTTCTTATATTGAACACAATAGAAGACACTCTGAAGAATGTTGACAAAAAAATCAGCCACTCACATCCATAGCAGGAACAAAAAATACTTTGAAAGTCAATAGCTTTTTACTTCAACTTTCTTATATCTTTGTGTTCAATAAAAACTCAAGCAGGGTTGGAAGAAATGGTGGATGAGTAAATGATGACAGAATTTTTATTTTTGGGTGAACTGTGCCTTTAAAAAAAGAACAAAATGGCATCCTCAAGCAAAAATTAATCATTTTTGTGAAAGTGGTCCTGATTTTTTTTTTTTATTATACTGTAAGTCTTGGTTTAGATTCAGGCTGACTTTCTTTCTTTCTCGGTCCAGGTCAATCTTATACTGCTTCTATAATATACAGATCGGGACAAAGCATTTTTTTAGCTGTTTTTCTCTTCAAACTTTCATTTTAGCAGTGCGCTTGGGATTGTTATCATGCTGGAAAATAAAACCATTACCAATGAGGTGCTGCTGACATGATGGACTGAAGTATGACATGATGGATTAAAAGCTGTCTGCACTTGTCATTGTTAACAATCCTATCAATCTGGACAGTTTCTTTGTCCTGTCTATTGCTGGTTATCACTATGTCAGAAATTTGATATGAGCGTGTCACTACTGAACTTAGTGCCATTGGTCCTCTTATCAGCTTAAAGAGATAGTTCAAACACGAAAAGGAGAAAACATAATTTACTCATACTTGTTTCAAACATCAATTAGTTTCTTTCTTCTGTTAAACACAATAAGATATTCTGAAGAAATCTGGAAAGCTGTAGCCATTGACTTCATTCATTCATTGATTTTCTTTTCGGCTCAGTGCCTTTATTAATATGGGGTCGCAGTTAATGAACTGCCCACTTATCCAGCATATGCTTTTTTTACGCAGCGGATGCCCTTCCAGCTGCAACCCATCACTGGGAAACATCCATACACATTCATCCACACATATACACTAGGGACAATTTAACCTACCCAATTCACCTATACCGCATGTCTTTGGACTTGTGAGGGAAACACCCGGAGGAAACCCATGCGAACACAGGGAAAACATGCAAACTCCACACAGAAATGCCTACTGATTCAGTCGAGGCTCGAACCAGCCACCTTCTAGCTGTGAGGTGATTGTGCTACCCACTGCACCACTGTGACACCCCCCATTGACTTCCATAATAAATTTTTTTTTTCTACTATAGTAAATGGTTTTCATACTTCTTTAAAATATCTTCCTTATTGTTCAACAGAAGTAAGACTCTCATAAAGGTTTTCTCCACCTGAGGGAGAGTAAATTATAATTTTTGAGTGAACTATTGCTTTAAAAACTAAACATTTGTTTAAAATTAGATTATACTGTATATTCATCCATTCATTTTCCTTTGGCTTAGTCCCTTATTTACCACAGTGGAATGAACCACCAACTTTTCCAGCATATGTTTTACGCAGTAAATGCCCTTCCAGCTGTAATCCAGTACTGGGAAATAGATTCTATAAACCATTCATTCATTTATTCATTCATTAATTCATTCATTCATTCATTTTCTTTTCAGCTTAGTTCCTTTATTAATCCAGGGTCGCCACAGCGGAATGAACCGCTAACTTATGCAGCACGTTTTTATGCAGCGGATGCCCTTCCAGCCGCAACCTATCTATGGGAAATATCCACACACTCTCATTCACATTCATACACTACGGACAAGCCTACCCATTTCACCTGTAGCGCATGTCTTTGGACTGTGGGGGAAACCGGAGCACCTGGAGGAAACCCACGCGAACGCGGAGAGAACATGCAAATTCCACACAGAAATGCCAACTGACTCAGCAGAGGCTCGAACCAGCGACCTTCTTGCTGTGAGGTGACAGCACTACCTACTGCAGCACTGCGTCACCCTATATAAACCATCATTCACCTTATTTCTGTTTATGACTCTCTGGAATCTTTGATTCTAATGGGTCAATCCCGAAAATCCAGATAACAACCCCTGAAACTATTAACACTGTTAGTGAGCCATTGGTGAGTATGTTTGTATACATATTTAAGAGTATCTGTCATGGCATTGTTTTTGACAGTTTGGCACCATCTTGTGACTGAATAATACGTTACGTAATAGTACGTTAGTGCAGGCTGTATTCATGCATTTGCATGTAAACAACTCTTAAAGGGCACCTATTTTACCCCTTTTTTAAGATGTAATATTAATATTATGGTTCTTCTGAGTGTGCCAGTTTAGGTTCAGTTCAAAACACAATTCAGATTTTTTTATTATGATGTGTTAAAAAGTGCCTTTTTGGGGGCATGTACACAGTTTGCTGTTTTAGGGGCGTGTTACTTCACATGAAAATTAGTTTCGACTTCGACTTTGTGTAATAAGACAGGCAGACAAGAGAGAAGCAACATGAGTGTACCAACCAGGTACAACCAGCTGTACTTGTACGACTCAGACACAGACCAAGCAGAGAGTACAAATCATTTGTGTCTTTGTATAGTTTTACAGCCAACTGTGTGCTAGTTTAAAGCTCCGAGCTTGTAGCCTACACCGAGACTAATAAAGCACACTGAATTAACTTTGACTGAAGGGCATCACACACCGGATGCACCACGACACGGCGCGCACATGACAGCTGAAAGTATCGCATACTTGCAGAGCCGGTGTGTGTCACCTGTTAGAAACTTATGTTTAAAATTCAAAAAAGCATGCCGCTGCGTGGCGCGACGCTGCGTGTCGCAGAGCGGCACTTCTGGTTGACCTGCACCGGACACGCCGCTCAGAGCCATGACGCGGCACACCAGACGCGCACATTCGCATGTTATTTAAAATGAAACGATTCAGATAACTCTCTGTGGCGCGGCAGAAATATGAACAGTGTCCTGAGCAGGGCCAGCGCGTCCATAGAGGCGACCTAGGCGGCAGAATAGTGAGCAAACCCCAAGGTCGTCACTTTCACTCGCGACAACGCGAAAAGCATGGCGCTGCGCATCGTTAGTTCGTTATTTCCAATGGAGGGACGAGCACGTGAGGCAGCGCGCTCGCACTTGCCAGCTGCACCTAGTTAAGATGACAGGGAGCTTCTGTGACCGCGAGAAATGCAAACCGCTGAAGTTTAAGGAAGACACAATGAAAAGTACACATGTATGCAAACACACCAAAACTCACAAACACTGGCGTGGAGGAGAGCGCTAACGCGGTGAATGTTGAGCCCAATGAGCCTTACATCTAAAAATAGAGCAAGAGCGTTTCTTTGGTGACGTCGCTTTGACTCACGCTGAAAATGGTGGACGTGAAACAACATACTCAGGAGATGGTAATGGCCACCTGTCAATCAATATTGGTGGGCGGGGGACCGGACTCCTACGTCAAGTTGCGGTCGATCTCAAAACAGCTCCAATTGGTCCACCGTTTTTATGTTGTTAAATTGAAAAAAAAGGACTGAGTGTGTTTATATCACCCCAATATGACGGTCTATACACTACACCTACACATATGTCTGTCCAAACAGCTTAAAAAGTAGATTTTTCACCATAGGTGCCCTTTAAGGCTGATTTATACTTCTGTGTCAAGCGCACGCATATGGTCCGGCACAGCCTTCGCTCGGTCACATGTTCCTTGCAGTGGCTGACACCGATGCTGATGCGCACCTCTCAAAAAATGTTACTACACATCGCAACGATGCATAGCACAAGCTCTGTGATTGGTCAGCTTGGCAGCTGTGACAAGTGTGGGCGGTTGTGAGAGCCACGAGCCCGATGGAGCGAGTGTTTACAAGTGTTGAGTGAAGGAGCTCCAGATGGAGATTGTTGTTTTGTGTTTACCTGATTAATTTGATTAAAGTTGTTGCACGTCCACTGGTTCTCTGAACGAGCGAGTTTTAGCTACTTGTACATAAGGGTAGGGTTAAAAAAAAAAAAACTCTCCGCAAAGAAACTCGTTACAGAGGAAGATAACATAACCTACTGCTAGCTAGCATTTCAGAAGTGTTATTGCAGATCAACACAAACAGCAAGCAGAAGTATAAATGCACGACTATGTGCAAGGCAGGCACCGTGTATAAATCAGCCTTTACGAATACCTAATTCCTCATTTGGTGTGAACCCAGCATTAGTAACTGTTGTATTCTGCTAGATAAAATAGCTTTTTTCCTATAAATGCATATTTTTTAAGACACACTAATAAGGTAGGATTGGAATAATTGACTCAAATAACTATTTTAATGTAAGTGTTTAATGAGTGATAAATGAAAGGAGGAGCGCAAAAGTAAACTCCGACCCCAGCTCAACTTTTAATTCCTGTTGGAATGTGTCATCATACTGAAACAAAAGTCTGCAGCAACTTCAGGTTCAAGCTTTACTTCAAAGTTATGTTTACTGTTATTTTCATCATGCATGAATGGACCCTCAGAATGATGCAATTTGGTAGATCAGGAATAGTAGGCATACCCAAAAACGTTATAGTTGGCCCGAATTCGAAGCAAAACCTTCTGAAAAACATTCAGTGCACTTCTTCTCCACGCACATTAGTGAGTGCATGTTCAAGTGCTTATGAGAGCTCTCTAAGCAGAAACAAGGGCCATTGTCTTTTATGTGCTGCAGGTAGTAATTTCAAGTGGCATTTGGGACTTCTCTGCAGCTTCCATGTTTCTCAAAATGCTGGAAGCTGTGTAATTGCTCTGATGGGGTTCTGCAACAAACAATTAGGTTTAAGCTAAACTTAGTTGCGATGGCTATGAACACATGCTGCGTCATGTTAACATGTGTCATACACAGGAACACACTTCATTCCCCATGTACATCATAATGAGTGGATACCATAGCATCTCTCTGCTCGCCTCTGACGATGTCTTGTGCAGTTGCCATGACAACCGCTCAAGGAGGTGCAGCTATTATTTGTGTATGAACTGAAGCTATGGGAGCAGGTGCCGAAGAGAAAGAGAAAGAACGAGAGACAAAGAGAGGCATGCTGTGTATGTACAGTACTGTATACTCTTATTGAATTAGCGGGCATATGGTTCGGCTATACTTTTTTGTTGACATCGTGATTTGTAGGAATAGATATGTGAGACCTGGATTATGCAGCTTTGTAAATGATATTTTGCAATAGGTTTGACTGTCTTTTTAACAGCAGAATTGATTAGATTTCAGTTAATATGAGTTTGAACTGATTTGGAAGCATGTAGAATAAGATGTTGTTGTTTTTACCTAATGGACCATTCCCCATTTTTTGGAAATATGCTTGTTTTACAACTCCGCTAGAGTTAAACAGTTGAGTTTCACCATTTTTTAATCAATTCAGTCAATCTATGGGTCTTTTAGCTTAGCTTAGCATAAGCCATTGAATCAGATTAGACCAGTAGCATATCGCTCAAAAAATTGTTTTGATCATTTTGATAATATGGCTAGAAATGAGAGTAGTTACTAGCCAAAGGTGAATCAATTCAGTTGATCTCTGGGTCTTTTAGGTTAGCTTAGCATAAATCATTGAATCATATTAGACCATTAGCATCTCACTCAAAAAAAATCTAAAAATAGTTTTGATCATTTTAATAATGAGGCAAGAAATGAGAGTAGTTACTACAGCCAAAATTGAATCAATTCAGTTGATATTTGGGTATTTTAGCTTAGCTTAGCATAAGGCATTGAATCATATTAGACCATTAGCATCTTGCTCAAAAAAAAAAGTTTTCTTCATTTTGATAATATGGCAAGAAATAAGAGTAGTTACTAGCCAAATTTGAATCAATTCAGTCTATCTCTTGGTCTTTTAGCTTAGCATAAGCCATTGAATCAGATTAGACCATTAGCTTATCGCTCAAAAAATATATAGTTTTGATCATTTTGAGAATATTGCTAGAAATGAGAATAGTTAGCCAAAAGTGAATCAATTCAATCGATCTCTGGGTCTTTAAGTTTAGCTTAGCATAAGTCATTGAATCAGATTAGACCATTAGCATCTCACTCAAAAAATTCAAATTTTTTTCATCATTTTGATAATATGGCTAGAAATGAGAGTAGTTACTAGCCAAAATGTAATCAATTCAGTCTATCTCTGGGTCTTTTAGCTTAGCTTAGCATAAGCCATTGAATCAGATTAGACC
>CAIGQZ010035013.1:10140302-10152270 GCA_903798205.1 Danio tinwini | reverse complement strand
GGGTCTTTTAGCTTAGCTTAGCATAAGCCATTGAATCAGATTAGACCATTAACATATCGCTTAAAAAATAGTTTTGATCATTTTCATAATATGGCTAGAAATGAGAGTAGTTACTAGCCAAAGGTGAATCAATTCAGTTGATCTCTGGGTCTTTTAGCTTAGCTTAGCATAAGTCATTGAATCAGATTAGACCATTGGCATATCGCTTAAAAAATAGTTTTGATCATTTTGATTATATGGCTAGAAATGAGAATAATTACTAGCCAAAGGTGAATCAATTCAGTCTTTCTCTAGGTCTTTTAGCTTAGCTTATCATTAGTCATTGAATTAGATTAGACTATTAGCATCTCGCTCAAAAACAAAAAAAAATGATTTTGATAAATTGAATAATATGGCTAGAAATGATAGTAGTTACTAGCCAAAACTGAACCAGTTTAGTCGATCTTTGGGTCTTTTAGCTTAGCTTAGCATAAATCATCGACTTAGATTAGACCATTAGCATCTCACTCAAATAAAAAAAAAATAGTTTTGATCATTTTGATAATATGGCTAGAAATGAGAGTAGTTACTAGCCAAAATTGAATCAATTCAGTCTAACTCTGGGTCTTTTAGCTTAGCTTAGCATAAATCATTGAATTATATTAGACCATTAGCATATCGCAAAAAAAAAAAAAATCTAAAAATAGTTTTGATCATTTTGATAATATGGCTAGAAATGAGAGTAGTTACTAGCCAAAATGTAATCAATTCAGTCGATCACTGGGTCTTTTAGCTTAGCTTAGCATAAGTAATTGAATCATATTAGACCATTAGCATCTCGCTTAAAAGGATGTCTGATGATTTGTTTCAGAAGTACATAATTTTTCTACATGATGTGTTTTTGTTGCAAGATCATTGTCTTTGTTCTACATGAGCTACATAGAAACCAGAATAGTGTCACTGTCATTTGCTTTTTGGACATTAAGTATTTAAGTTTGTTTTCTTGCTTTTAATAAATGTATTTATTTTATTTTTTCCACTGTGAACTGACACACAGATCTTCCCCATCAGCAGTGTTTCCCCCCTCAAATGTAAATGAGCTTAAATTTGAGTCTACAGGGGTCAAACGGACCATATCCAATGACCCATGCACTCAAAGGAAGCCCTTTCCATCAATGGGAATAACCCGATGTTGTAAATGAGACACCAAATCTGGGGGCGGGGGGTCCTTTAAAAAGAGCCTCATGTAAGGTTTGATTATTCTCCCAGGTGAGATGAAGGTAAGGTTGTTAGTTACACCACCTATTTACATTAGAATAATGTTCAAAGTGCTTTAAAACCTCCCAAGTCTTGCTTTTCAGTTCTATGCTAACAGGCAAAATGGTTTAAGACAAGGGCAAACTGCACCAAAAAACACAAAAAGAGATGAATACAGACATGCAGTGTCTAGTTATTGTTTAGTTGTTCAGCTGTTGATGCACTGAAGAAAATAATGTTTAAAGAAAATACTGGTCAATGGGGGAAATGTTTGAGGATATCTCATTTTTTAAAACCAAAAGGATGCTGGAGGATAGCATGCTAAGTTCATCTTAACAACAATTTAAACTTGCTAGAAGTGAAGTTTATGTAGTTTATTCAAGAGGATCACGTCCTTATGATTGTTCCCAGCTGTTCTAGCATTAGCCCATGATCGATTATCCAATCAGACGACTCCTAACTCACTATAAATAACCAGAGTTTTCTTATCTCAATATTTTCATCTTGAAGATCCCCCCACACCCACCTCTACTTTCCTTCCTTTTTAGACGGGCGACACGGCGGCCCAGCGACTAGCACTGTGGCCTCACAGCAAGAATGCCGCTGGTTTAAGTTCCGACTAAACCAGAAGACATTTCTGTGTGGAGTTTTGCTTGTTCTCCTCGTGCTCGCGTGGGTTTTCCCCGGGTTCCCCGGTTTCCTCCCACAGTCCAAATAATACGGACCCTAAGTAAATTGAACACACAAAATTAATACCATAGTCAAGCTCTAAGAAAACACTCCTCTCCTCAGTCATTCATTTTCATCATTCAGCTAGAATAATCCGGGGGAGTTTATCAAGATATACCTGAGCTCAAACTCCCCTCTCGCCCTGCAAACGGGAGGGAGCCCAGGGCTCGAGGATCTTACAAGCTCAGGGCTCTCTCCCGGGACAGCATGCCAAACAAGCTTTATTATCAATCATCAGCTAAGTGTGAACTCTTGAAAAGTAGTAATTCATGCTATCTAGCACTGTGCTAACCATGGTGTCTAAGTTACAATATGTCAATTTATGCTAGCATAGTGGTAAAACATGGCAGCAACACATTAAATGTGTGAGCAATCAAACTAAAACAAACCGGCTATGTGTTAAAGTATGCAAGAAATAACCCCATTAACCACTAAAAGCACACATCCATCTACATTTGGTGTTTGTGCTTACATTTGAAAGACATATTTCTTAGACTGATATATGTCTATCTGTCTGATGGATGTTAAATAGACGTCATTATTTAGATTGTTTGTAAATTGTACAAAGCAGATATTTTCCAGACCAAATGCTCATTAAAATGTCTTGTACATGTACAGGTTCATGCTATCTGGGACAATATTAATTCATACTTAAATGTTAATCATTAGAAAAATATTGTTATGGATACTGTATGTGAGGGATCAAGTAATCCCTCAATTTGCCACGTAGATGTATAATCATTTCATAGACCAGCCCCAATTGTTGACAAGCTGCTTGACTGACAGATATACACATGGTGATCGCAATCTGTTACTTCATATAAGATCGACAATGGCGACTGCTGTAGTTACTTTAGTTGCGTTATTTCATATTCGTCTAAACACACGAAAACAACATTAACATTATAGCAGACACTGTAAAAAGCTAATTCGCAGCTACTAGACTTTTCTGACAGGGTATTCGAGTGTCATCGAGTGACAGATGTGAAATTATGTTGTGGGACTACTATACAGGAGTTATTATTATGGATTATAGATAGCCAAATTTAGCGGGGTTTTTTGCTAAAATATTTTAAAGTATGATGGTAGAACACAAATGCGGTTATGAATGTATTAAAACATGTGCTTGTTTGTTGTATAAATTTGTAATAATGACAAAAATACTAATTTGTGCATCTCCTGACTCACGTGTGCAGCCATGCTGCCATTGTAGATGGTGTATTCTGGGAAATTTTCATATCCCTTGGATTCAAGTGTGTTCCTGAAATCTCTATGCCTTCAAGCTAAAGAGAATAGGCACACCCTGCCCCTCATTTTGCATGTTCAGGAGAAGGGGTAGGGGGGTCCCTATTCTAAGGGGGGAAGGGCTAAGGGGTAGAATTGGAATTGGGCCTATATTGCCAAAGGTTTTGGCATACAACTCCAAATCATTATATTGAGGTGTTGCAATGACTGTGTTTAAAATTAAGCACCTAGACATGCAGACTGCTTCTACAAACATTTGTGAAAGAATGAATCACTCAATGGGTTGCAATAAATCCATTTGTGAAACTAGCCGGCAGCTAGCTAGCTCTCTGCAACTCTCACATGGTCACCCACTGAAGCTAAGCAGGGCTGTGGCCAGTCAGTGTCTGGATGGGAGACAACATAGTAATACTAGGTTGCTGCCGGTAGTGGTGCTAGTGAGACCAGCAGGGGGTGCTCAACCTGCAGCCTGTGTGGGTTCTAACTCCCCAGTATATTGATGGTGGAAAAAAGAGTAGGGGTTTAACCCCCGCATGCTGGCCAAATTTGCTCACTGGCCTCTGTCCATCATGGCCTCCTAACCACCCCCGTATAATGATTGGTTTCATGACTCTGTCCATTTCCACCAATCAGATGGTATGTGGTTTGCGGTCTGGCGCAATATGGTTGCAGTCACATCATCCAGGTGAATGCTGCACACTGGTGGTGGATGAGGAGATTCCCCCCCCAAAAAATTTGTAAAGCGCTATATAAATAAGGAATTATTATTAAATTATTGAAATGTCCTAACAACTAAATATTCCATGGTCAATTGTTAGTGATATTATAATGAGGTGAATTTGTAACATAATTTCAGCAACAGAAGTGGTCACATAAAATCACAGAATAGTTCTGTCTGCTGTAGTGCCAACTTCACGTGGCCTTCAGATTAGCTCAAGGACAGTGTGTAGAAAGTTTCATAGCATGGTTTTTCATGGCCGAGAAGCCTTATCCAATCCTTATATCACCAAGCTGTGGCCTAATTGTTAAAGCAGGGCTCACCAACCCTGTTCTTGGAGAGCTACCTTCCTGCAGATTTCAGTTGCAACACTGACCAAACACACCTGTCTGTAATTATCAAGTGCTGCGTCAGGTCATATTAATTAGTTCAGGTGTGTTTGTTTAGGTTTGGGACTGAATTGTGCAGTAAGGCAGCTGTCCAGGAACAGTGTGGGTGAGCTCTGTGTTAGAGAGTGGACTTGTTAACCAAAGGCCACATGTTTGAGCCCTGGCACCAGTAGTGGAAGTTATCTTCCACCCTTAATACTACAGCCGAGGCGATTGCCTTAAGCAAGGCATTGAATCCCCAACTGCTCTCCAGGAAACCCATTGCTCCAGGTGTGTTCACTTTTACTCATGCTTTGGATGAAAAAACATGTAAATGTAACATATAATAAAAAGCCATGGGATGCACTGGTGTAAAGCAGGCCACAACTGCACTCTTAAGCAATGGACATGTGTTCTCTGGAGTGACCAATAAAGCTTATCTGTCTGGGTTTGATGGTTGCCAGGAGAATGGTACTTGCCTGACTACAATTTGTCAATTGCAAATTTTAAAAGTTAAAGTTACTGTACTCTTAATTCTTACTGTGCATTCACACTGTTGCTAGCGAGAACATCAGAATTCGCCAACGATGCTCTAATAATAAAGCGAGTAAAAGCCAATTGTGTAGTGAGGCTTTGTGTTCATGTTTAAGTTCTAGTCTAATTTCAACATGCTCACATTTAAAAACCTTGATCTTCCCTTTTAACATTAATGTATGTTCATCCAACATAACAGGGAACCCACCATAGCAATAATCAACCCCTGTGCTTTGTTTTGTTTGGGAACTAATGTTGTAGGAACCAAAGTTTATTGGACTGCATTCTCTGAAACCCTCTGAAGTGGTGAACTAGTACACAGAACTGCGTCATAGCTCATTATCATAAACTTGACCTGATTTCAACTCTCCTTGATGCCCACACCATCCAAAACCCGCCCTGCCACTTTTAGTGAAGCTTGCCACTAGCTCCTGTTGAAAACGAATGACCTCCAGCTAATTTGATGCTCTCACTGACGGTGGTATGATTGCATAGTTAAGCATTACAAGACATAAACTTTAAACTCTAAACTTTGTGGGAACATGGGGATTTGAGAATGACCCATTCCTATTTAAACATGACTGTGCATCAATGTATAAAGCGTGGTCCATATAGACATGGATGAGCAGGTTTAGTGTGCAGGAAATTGACTGGCCTGCACAGAGTCCTGATCTCAACCAAATAAAACCCCTTTAGTATGAATTAGAGCAGAGACTGCAGGCCACTCCTTCTCATCCAACATCATTGCAACTCACAAATGTGCTTCTAGAAGAATGATCAGAGATAAACACACTCTTAAAGCTTGTAAAAAGTCTTCCCTCATTACAGTTATTGTAAAGGCAAATGTCACAAAACCGCAATATATGTGCGCTCACATGATCATCCTTTAAGCACGGTGCACAGAGTTCAGTGTGATGTCGAGAGTGCTGAAATAGATCGCTCTCTGAACAGAATCATGTAACTTAAACAGTTAATTTGGAAATGAGTCATTGAACTGTCAAACAGTTTTCACGAGAGCTAAGCCATGTGAAAAAAAACTGATTTTATTTTTGCCCACTGTTGCACTTCTTTCAAATAGACACTTGTGCATCTATTGGGTAATTTTTTTATTTCAAGATGGAATGTGCTGGCAATTACAGTACTCCAAAGCTCTTACTGGTTTAATTACACCCATTACAAACTTCAAAGCAGATTGGTTCAAGGATGGCAAAATAAGTTTTTAAAGGCAAGGCAAGGCAAGGCAAGGCAATGCAAGGCAAGGCAAGGAAAGGCAAGGCAAGTTTACTTATATAGCACATTTCATACACAGTGACAATTCAAAGTGCTTTACATAAACAGGACTAAAAAAGACAAGTGTAAGAAAAAAAATAAAAACAGATAATAAAAAAAACAGATAAAATATGTTAAAACAGGTTGTAAAAGAATGGAAAAGAAGAGAAAAACATAGTAGTGCGATCTGTCGGACGTAGCACAGTGCTCATTCAGTAAAGGCACAGCTAAAAGGGATTAATACTCAAAAACTGGCTTATAGAACTTCTCTTTTGCAGCTTAAAGATTTTAATTCAACACATATCCAATAAGGCAATGATCTTCACCACAGTATGAACAACAAATGTAGATAATAATTAATGGTTCTGTCTATGCAAACAATAGTTTGCATAATAACTGTCACTGTATATGCAAAAACATATAGTACGCTACCTGACAAAAGTCTTGTCATCGATATCAGATGTAAGAGCAACAAATAATAACTTGACTTCTTGTTGATCATTTGGAAAAATGGCAGAAGGTAGATTTTCCCAATGATTTTTTTCTGATCTGTTGAACTTCATCCCAATCCTCACAATTACTGCAGAAGACCTATTGGAACCCGCATGGACCCAGGATTGTCATAGAAATCAGTCAAGTTTGGTGAAGGAACAATCATGGTTTGGGGTTACATTCAGTATAGGGGTTTTGCAAGAGATCTGCAGAGTGGATGGCAACATCAACAGCCTGAGGTATCAAGACATTTGTGCTGCCCATTACATTACAAACCACAGGAGAGGGCAAATTCTTCAGCAGGATAGCGCTCCTTCTCATACTTCAGCCTCCACATCAAAGTTCCTGAAAGCAAAGAAGGTCAAGGTGCTTCAGGATTGGCCAGCCTAGTCACCAGACATGAACATTATTGAGGATGTCTAGGGTAAGATGAAGGAGGCATTGAAGATGAATCCAAATCTTTATAAACTCTAGGATTCCTGCAAGAATGCTTTCTTTGCCATTCCAGATGACTTTATTAATTAGTTATTTGAGTCATTGCAGAGATGTATGGATGCAGTCCTCCAAGCTCATGAGAGTCATACACAATATTAATTCTTTTTCCACTGCTCCATGACTTTATATTCTATACTGGACATTATTTCTGTTAAGTGACAAGACTTTTGTTTAAGCAAAGTCAGACCTTACTGTCCTAATTAAATAAAAAAAATAAGGCATGATCAAATTTTATTTTGGTAAAATAAGCATAATATAGAGGTCTTTGCCTTTCATATAAGCCACTTCTGATACCAAAGGATCAAGTCAAACTTTTTTTTTGTTGTTTCTAAAAATTGGATAGGCGACAAGACTTGTGTATATTCAAAAATACTTTTAAACATGTAGCCTTATAAACAGGGTTTAAGCAGGTACTTAATGTTACTATACTTAACTTGATTTCATAAATATTGCTGTTTTATGTAAAGTGAGGTTCTATCAAATGTTTACCTTACATTTACTTATGTATAGTAAATGTAAAATACAGACATACTGACAACAAGCCGGGCAGCACGGTGGCTCGGTGGTCAGTTGGCGTTTCTGTGTGGAGTTTGCATGTTCTCCCCTCGTTGGTGTGGGTTTTCTCTGGGTGCTCCGGTTTCCTCCACAGTCCAAAGACATGCACTATAGGTGAATTGAATAAGCTAAATTGGCTGTGGTTTATGTGTGTGAATGCGAGAATGTACAATATGGGTGTTTCCCAGTGCTGTATTGCGGCTGTAAGGGCATTGTGTGTAAAACATATACTAGTTAAATTGGCGGTTCATTCCACTATGGCAACCCCTGATTAATAAAGGAACCAAGCCGAAGGAAAATGAATGAATGCACGAGCAACTTCACAGACTAAAAAATAAATCTGTATGCACTGAAATTGTGCCATTAATATGAAAATGATAATTAAAACGTTTGTATTCAAATGCCACATTCGCACTTATTAAACACAGTTGACAGATTTGCTTAATATGAGACGATTACATTTTGCTCTGTTCTGAATGATCAAAGGACTGCTTGATGATAAAAAAAATGCATTTTACAACCTTAAAACGAATAACATTTCTGTAATCATTTAACTGTGACTCATGGTGTAATATTTCTTTTGATGTGGGAGCAGATGGGGAATATATTTTCAGCGATTAACAATTTAAGTTCTACTTTGTACCTCACACAAAACAGTTTTATTCTGCCAGACAAAATAGCTTTTTTTATAAACTCATATTTTTAAAGAAATGCAAATGAGTTATGTTAGGAGTGGGATAATTGATTAAAAACTATGCTTTTAGTGCTTATTTAAATTACAAAAAAAATCCTTAAAACCCTTAAAAATCTTTAATGCTTTCACAGTAAAATTATTATATGTAGATTTGGGGTAAGAATTACACACATATATACAGTACACTCACTGGCCACTTTATTAGGTAAACCTTACTAGTACCGGATTGGACCCCCTTTTGCTTTCAGAACTGCCTTAATCCTTTGTGGCATAGATTCAACAAGATACTGGAAATATGCCTCAGAGATTTTGATTCATATTGACATGATAGTATCACGCAACTGCTGCAGATGTATCGGCTGCACATCCATGATGTGAATTTCCCATTCCACCTCCTCCCAAAGGTGCTCTATTAAATTGAGATCTGGTGACTGTGGAGGCCATTTAAGTGCAGTAAACTCATTATCATGTTCAAGAAGCGAATCTGAGATGATTTGCACTTTATTACATGGCGCATTATCCTGCTGGATGTAGCCATCAGATTGTAATGAGTGCTTAGTTGAGTTACTGTTGCCTTTCTATGAGCTGGAACCAGTCTGGCCATTGTCCTCTGACCTCTGGCATCAACAAGGCATTTGCGCCTTGTCACTTTTTTCTTTTTTTAGACCATTCTTTTTAAACCCTAGAGATGGTTGTGCATGAAAATCCCAGTATATCAGCAGTTTCTGAAATACTCAGACAAGCCCGTTTGGCTCCAACAACCATGCCACGTTCAAAGTCACTTAAATCACCTTTCTTCCCCATTCTGATGCTCTGTTTGAACCGCAGCAGATCATCTTGACCATGTCTACATGCCTTAATGCATTGAGTTGCTGCCATGTGATTGGCTGATTAAAAATTTGCATTAGCAAGCAGTTAGACAGGTGTACCTAATAAAGTGACCGGTGAGTGTATATTCACTGTAAAAACATGTTAGAATATATTGTCCAAATTGTATTCCACCATCAATAAAACATACCAAAATAAACCTTTTTATGTATAAAAAATGGGAGCAGGCTGCAGAGACCCAGGTTTTTTTACAAAATAGATCTGGCAGTAAGTCCCATAGCTACAGCTGTTGGCACAGACTTTCCAGCTTGAAATGACAGTCTTTTTCTGCTGTTTACATCTTCACAATTGCAAATACTACTGAATATGACAGCGTATTGACAGCTAGATACACATGGATGGCTGATTTAGCCTTGCGGGTGCCTTCAAAACACCACGCAAACTCACTAGCAGGTCTACACATTGCTCACTAACAATGTCCATAAATATCTAAATTCAGTAGTTGTGCTGGGTAGGATTTGAAGCATTAACCACAAACCAAGATAATAAGAAAGACATTGTTTTTTTTCTCCTCTTATATATTTGTCTTTTACTTTGTCTAATAAGTTGGTGACATTTTGTGCAAAATTATTATAATGCTTCATGAATTTAGAATACTTTTAATAAGAGTATTTATTACTGAAATAATAGACTTTTTTAAGTAGAGGCTGAAGTAAAAGAATGTTTTACACACTAACTTCCTGTTATTCATTTTTGTGAAGTTTATTTATAAACTAATTTCGAGAGGATCACGTGTTTATGATTGCTTGCGGCTGGTCCCGCATTATTCAATTTATGATTCACCAATCAGACAATTCCTAAGCCACTATAAATGCCCTAAGTTCCATATAACAGCCATCGTTTTGAAGAATCCCCCCTTCCACCCCTACTCCTCCACCTTTCCTAGACGGGTGGCACAGTGGCGCAGTGGTTAGCACTGTTGCCTCACAGCAAGAACGTTACTGGTTCTAGTCCTTACCAAGCCAGCCAACGTTTCTGTGCAGAGTTTACATTTTCTTCCCGTGCTCACGTGAATTTTCCTCGGGTTCCCCGGTTTCCTTCCACCATCAAAAAACATGCAACTTCAGTTAATTGACTAATCCAAATCGGCACCATAAACATGCTCCTAGTAAGTAGTTATCTCTTAAGAGCAATCACTATCTCTTTATTAGCTACTACAGTAGGGGAGATCTCGAGATCTACCTGAGCTCAAACTCCTCTCTCACCTTGCAAACGGGAGGGAGCCCCGGGCTCGAGGATCTTATGAGCTCAGGGCTCTCACCCGGGACAGCATGCCAAACAAGCTTTATAATCAATCAACAGCTAAGTGTGAACTCTTGAAATATAATAAAACTGTAATATAGTTCAGATATTATATATTTATATAATATATATTGATGTATTATATTAAATGCTATTAATTTGAATAGTGATTTGATCCAAAATATCTTCCTTTGTTCTCAACAGAAGAAATAAACTCATAAAGGTTTGGAACCACTTGAGGGTGAGTAAATCAGTCAATTTTCCCTTTTTGGTGGACTGTCCCTTTAAGTGAGAGTGAAGTGCATTTTACATGTAAATTCATCACTCTGGTGTTTTTGAAATGTGGTTAAAGTGTGATGAATTGAAAAATTTGGTAAACAAAAACCCACTTTAAAGTGATTCAGTTAAAAATGACAATTTACGCAAGCTCAAATGTTTCTAAACTTTTATTAATTTCTTTCATCTGTTAAACACAAAATAAGATGTTCTGAAGAATTCTTTTTTTTTGGGGGGGGGGGGGGGGGGGGGGGGGGGGGGGGGGGGGGGGGGGTGAGTGCCATTGACATTTATAGTATAAGAACACTATGGAGGTCAATGGCTATTTTTCCCCCCAACATTTTTCAGAATATCTTGCTTTGTGTTCAACAGGAGGAAGAAAACACAAACGTTTTTGGAACAAGCAGAGGATAAATAAATGATGGCAGAATAGAATTTTTTATGTGAACTATATCTTATTTCTATTCAAATGTGCATTGTGTATTGTTTATGTTGCATGGGTATATTTTTGGCAATATATAAAAACACATTGTATAGTTCAAAACGATAGTGATTTTTCTTTTATGCCAAAAATCATTAGAATATTAAGTAAACATCATGTTCCATAAAGATATTTTACAAATGTCCTACTGTAATTTTTTTTTAGATTACATTAGATTCAACTCTATTGTCATCACACATTTACAAGTACATGACAACGAAATGCAGTTTAGGTTTAACTAGGAGTGCAATAGCAGCAAGTGCAGGATACAGGTGTAAGTGATAAAGTGCAATTATAGAAAAACTATGGTGATATTTACAGATGGATGTACTATGAACATTATATACAGTTGTACCTATAAACAGATATTTACAATAGATGAATATATTTATGCAGAGGTATGCAGATATGAACATGATTACAAATGTACAGTGGGTGTGTATAAATCAAGAAGAATTAGTGAAACGTAGTGCGATGGATATGTGCTATTTTAATTGTGCAAATATTAAATAAGTAATATCATTTGAATATTAAAACATAATATTTTGATTAGAAAAAGAAAAAGCTACTGGTTGATTATAAATAAGCAAATGCTTGAGCAATCATTTATTTATTTATTTATTTATCTATTTATTCATTCATTCATTTATTTATTTATTTACTTATTTATTTGTTTGTTTGTTTGTTTGTTTGTTTGTTTATCTATCTATCTATCTATCTATCTATCTATCTATCTATCTATCTAT
>CAIGQZ010035013.1:10107444-10132551 GCA_903798205.1 Danio tinwini | reverse complement strand
TATATATATATATATATATATATATAAAGGTTGACTCAACTTTGATATTTTAAGGCAACAAACTTCAAGACATAAGACTTATGGCTCGTTTTCACTGACTGGTACAGTACAGTACAGTACAGTACGGTACGGTACAGGTCACATTTATCAGGCTTGCGTTTCCACTGCTAAAAGGGTACCAATGGTACTCTTTTTGTGTGCATGGTGTACGACAGAAAGTTGCAGTCAACATCATTTTCGCTTGAGAAAATGTCTACAGTAAAGCTGTACGGGTCGCTCTCATATTATATGAGAAGCACTTCTCACAAAACAGATGCTTTACACACATAAATACTTGTGTATAAATGTTTATTACTAACTTTTCTATGAACATGAGTTGATTATAACTGCAGATCAATGACAGTGCGAAATAGCCTACTGTATTGTTGGCAATTATATGAAATGAATAAATAAATGAACATATATGAACACATACAGACCCTTACAATTTCTGATATGTTACCACTTACAGAAAAACTACACACAGCATATATTTAGTCCTTATTTAGGTTCAAAACAACAAGAAATAGAGCCCACAGTCAGACCTCTCATGATTACACGTGTCTGTAATCTTCAGCAGCACGTGTAGCCTCTTGTTAGAGAGTAATTCCATCATTCTGAGTTCATAATAGTCCAAAAGGTGATGATAATAGGTAAACATGGCAGTTTGTTCACGTTTGCTGAAAAAATAATGTGCTCCTTTTTTTCCGGCTTCTCCTTTTGTTTTTTGGCGCGTCACTCTCGCGTTTGTCAGTTTCTGACAGGATCAGGTTTCAAAAGCATGTCAATAATCAAGCACACATTATTATCATCAGCTCAAGAAGTTTGTTATTTCAAATATAGACGCGCGGCGAGCGCAAGCAAGAAAGTGAAACCGCTCGCGCTTCAGACTAGCTTGTAAAAACTATGGGGCACAGGTCTGCTCTCCTTTTTGGCTTTGTGGCTGTTCATCAAGACAAAGACAAGGTTCGTTTGAGCCCAGGTCGACCAGGGCTCGTGATTATATGTATATATATAATTATGCTGTAATCTCTCGGCTGTGTATTAAAACATGGCGGCTTCTTTGTTTTCATTCTGGCTTGTTGCGTGAGCGAATGACTTATTTCTGTAAACCAATAGCCTTCAGCTGCGCATCTAGCTCCGCCTTTTGATACCCTATCTCATGTTTGGTACCCTTTCGAAAGGGCGCAGAAAAAGGGGTACGGTACGGTTCGGTACGCCTTTTGACTGTACCACTCAGTGGAAACGGGCCATTAAATCGAGTCAAGTGCAGTACTTGGGTTGACAGTTGAGTCAACTCAAAATGCACTGCTGCAAGTTACCTTACAATTCTGAGTTGTCAACTTTTTTTTACAGTGTGTATGTAAGTTCATTTGTAATTCATTTTTGGAGTTATTACATTATTACTAAGAAAATAATTAATTACTAAACCTTACCCATATCCCAAATCAATAGCACCAAAAACACACTGCACACTGAAAATGAACTTTTAGGATCAAATGAACTTTTCTAGTCATCTCAACTTACATCAAACTGACAAACATTATTAAGTTAAAACAATAAAAATCTAGATCAAACCTGATTAATGTATTAAAATAAGTTAAAATAACATAAAAGGGTTTTTTGTCTTGATTTTGGGTCATAATTTTGCATTGCACAAATATAATATGAACACAAAAAAACACTGCACTGCACTTAGCATTTGATGTAAGTATAGTACTTAATATAAAAAGTATGACTATATATATATATATATATATATTAGAAAAAACAAACAAACAAATAAGCTTATACATCTACAAGCATCTACATAAAGGAAGTGAAAGGGGTTTCCCTTTTGTTAAAACATCAACTTACTGTCTTTAGTGGAGCAACAGGACCTGAGCAGAAGTAAAAGGGAATCCCTTTAAGACCTGAACTTGCCTCAGTGTAGTTCTACAAACCGCTGCACCATTTGTTTTTCAGAATGCTGTTATGGCTCTTGCATGCACAGATGATTACTGTTAGCCAGCGCTGGAAGCATGCTCCACCCCATCAGCACAATATAATTACAGGCTTCCTGTATCCTCCCTTTCCCCACTGCATTATATTATTGTTAAAGAGAACAATTGATGGAAACTGTTCATGGAATAACTGCCAATTTTTACCATTTGCCCTGTTTCAGTGCTTTTTCTATCATGAGAGTAGCAACAGAGGCTCATTGGAAATACATGCTTTAGTTTAACATTTAGACAAGCAAAAAATATATTGCTTAATAATAATATTGAACTTTTTATGTTTCGAAAAAAATGTAAAACTGCTTTTATTATAGTTGGAAAAAAAAACTAACAAAAAACAAATAAGACTTTCTCTAGAAGAAAAAATATTATTGGAATTACTGTGAAAAATTCCTTGCTCTGTTAAACATAATTTGGGAAATATTTAAAAAAGAAAAAAATACACAGGAAGGCTACTATTTTTGACTTTACCTGTATTATTGAGGATTATTATGTACAACTTCAAATAACTACCACAAAACACCTAAACAGAGTATATGATTTCTAATCGAGTATGATTGCCTTATATACCTCCATATGAACAACTTTACTGGCATGGTCAGTTTGCTTGGTATCTTGCATGGTGTTGAACTTATAATGCAGAGTGCTAGGGTTCGAGTCCAGTGAAGCACAGTTGCACAAAAATATATAAACAATGTAAAACCAAGGTAAAACTACATGGTTGCAATGTGCTTTACGCTTACGTTTGATTTCGAAAACACTATGGGTTGAATTTAGGTCATTGGTTTACTAGGTGATCTGTACGACAAGCCCCCTCCCCCCTTGGATCTCGTGTCTAGGATGTGTATCTGAAACACACAACAAAATGAGTTTCCAACTCAGGCCCATTGGAAAAATGTGCCCTGGTGTACATATTTGAGAACTGATAAATATGGGCTCGCGGGTACATATGGCTGCAGTTTATATGTAAAACAAATGCTATAAGGCAATATCGCTGACTGCTAACCTCCCTATGGACAGCTTTTCTATCATGATTGGTTGATGAAGGGCGGTTTCAGAAACCATAGAAAAAAAAACCCACCCCCCCATTTGTAGAGATCTGGACGACAAGCTCCGCCCTCTCATTTCGTGTACAGATGGATGCATATCTAAAACGCAACAAAATGAGTTTCCAACACAGGCTCATTGGGAAAATGTGCCCTGGTGTACTGCTAACCTCCGTATGGACGGCTTTTCTATCATGATTGGTTGGAAAAGGACTGTTCCAGAAACTGTTGTGGAAAAGGAATTTATTTTTTATTACTTTGGTCTCTTTTCTTTTTATTAAACATTTGGATTGCTTAAGATGATACATTAACCACACTTCTTCTCTGAGTGTGATACGCCTTGCATACTAATACAGTATTTTTGCAGATGGAGCTGATGAAAAGGCAGAGGCCTCAATATCTAAAATTAACTTTAGCTCTGCAGCTAAACCTCCTGTGAGGAGAAATGTGCTAAAACTGAACACAGAATATTTGCAGTTGAGAAGTCTTATGCTTTTAATGTTGTGCAGAGAATTCATAGAAAAAGAGGAAGTATGTTTGGGTGCAGCCGCCGGTAGGACTGGTGAAGGATTGACAAGTTACGAATTTCACTAAACTCCACCTGTTAATATTAGCTGTGTATACAGTTTTGAATCAGGAAATGTAGAGTTGGTTGCGCACCTCCTGAATGTAATTATTGCATTGCATTGAGGATACCGAGAATTTTGTTCATCGAATCATTCATTTGTACCTAATAATATTTTTGACATTAAAGAAAACTCTCCCCTGACCTTTTTTATTGGAATTTACTATATATTCCAACAAAACCATGGAAAACACCCCCCTCCCTCATCTGTAGAGATCTGTACAACAAGCTCCGTCTTCTCATCTTGTGTACAGATGAATGCGTATCTGAAACACACAATAAAAATACATTTTCCAACACGGGCTCATTGGCACATGTGCCCTGGTGTACATTTTTGAGAACCAATAAATATGTTCTCACAGGTACATATGGCTGCATTTAGTGTAAAATGAATGCTATGACTCCTAAGCTACGTATGGGCGGCTTTTCCATCAAGACTGGTTGGTGAAGGATGGTTTCAGAAACCATGGAAAACAACCTTGGCTTTTCTCTTCTAGTTTGCCTTTGAAAACACTATCGGTTGGGTTTAGGGAAGGGAACGAGTATGTCAGTCTATATCAAGCTGATATATTATGCATGACACTATATTATCTTTCAACATGCATGAGATGGATGTTAATATTCATGGTAATGTATACAGTACCCTCTAGTGAATTTACAAGAAATGGCATATAGGAGAAGATGTGCTCCAGTAGCATATTTGAGATTTTCAAAAATATACACAGCGCCCTCTTGTGGCCCTCTTGTTGACAGCAAGGCTACGTCAAGGGTACACATTTGTCAGTTCTTATATTTCCAATGAGCCTGGGTTGTGTATTTCAGTAACGTATTTCAGATTTGCATAAATAAAGATAAAACCCTATAGTGCTGTGTTATATAACATGTGTGCATGTGTGCTGCCCAGTGGGCTATAGCAGTACTGCAAATGGCCGCCAACAATATGTAAAAGGTCTAATCATAATTTGATGTATAATTAAAAACTAGAAATAAACAAATTACTATTTGATTTTGTATATAAAGTAAATAACAACATTCTACTGTAATTTAAAACATATATGCTGCATGCATGCATGCAAAAATGGGTTCAGTGCTCCAGTTCTCTGCTGGTTTTGTCTGCTCGCCTGACCTGAGACCTGAACTCGCAGAATCTGATGCAACCACTTAACACTTTAACACTTAACACTTTATTTTGATGGTCCCCCTACAGATAATCTGCTGACCATAAATTACTTCACAAGTTCTCATCTGGGTAGTATCTGTAGATTGTCTTTTTTAAATGTTCTTAGTCATCACAGCATCTACAATATGTAAACATCTGTTAAACGTGTTAACATGTGCTGAATCCTCATCACATTTTCTGTGTATGTAGCAACCCAACATCACTTCAACTGAACTTGAACCGTACAGTATATGAAGTTACAGAAACTATTTAGAGTTGTTGTAGAGACCAATTCTCACCATCAATTAGTTACTTATTAACTGCTTATTAGTAGGACATTGGCTGTTTACAAGTCCTTATAAAGTACACTATTATTCTGCATGATCTTAGTCTACTTCCTAAACCCTACACTGTAAAAAATATCTGTAAATTAGCACTTTTTCGTATTTTGTGATTCATGTTTTATTTTATTTTTTCCCCCTATTTATTTATGCTTTTTGAACTGCATTATGGGATATTGATCTTTCTTCCTTCTTTTAACCTTGAAAATAAAAAAGTGACCTGTATTAACATTTTTAATAGTTTGAAGAGATATATTGTCAGGGTTGGTGCTGTATATTACGGTACAAAAACCCTACAATAGACTGCAAGTACATTTTCTGTTATTTTACAGGCTTTTTAATGTGTCTATTATTTCTTATACATGACTGTTAGGAGCCAACATCATAGACAGCAAACCACTAGTCAGTAAATGTTCAGCAGACAGTCAGTACTGACACAAGTGCAAGAATTTGAGGTAAGAACAAGAAACAAAAGCACCAGTTTTCCATGTCATCTATGATGTTGGCTTGTAACACTCATTCAACAGCATTTCTTAGATGTTCACTTATTCACTTTTGATGGGCTTAATGCGACAGAAGATGAATATACCTTAAAGTAAAGTAACGGTCAATTGAAAGTTAACTTAAATGCAACAAATAGTAAGTAGAGAACTAATTTAGTAAATGCATGTTTGAAAAAAGGTCAGAAATACTTTGGTCAGATGACAATGGTATAGAGTATGTAACTTAATATATGGTTAAAGTTCAATAATTGTGTTGCTACCTAATAGGCATTAGAATGTGTACTGGAGGTTAATGTTTAAACAGCTTTTATTTGTATAAAGGTACTGAAAACTTGTTGAGGAGTTGTCTAACACGTTGGTAACACTTTACTGACCAAAGTTTAACAGATGTTTACATGTTGCAGATGTTGTAATGATTGCTTAAGAACATGCTATTAGAAGACAGATAAAGTACTACCCAGATGAGAGCAAGCAGATATGAACTTGTAAATTAACATATGGTCTGCAGACTATCTATAGAGGACCATCAATATAAAGCATGACCTAAAAAAGGCAAATAAACAGGGGTTTACTTAACTCTATTTAACTATGTTATGGTTTGCATTTGTCTAAATCTAAATAAAAAAATGTTGTGCAGGAGCAGGGCAAAGCTTCACTATTGTGGAAAAATCTGTCCAAAAGAGTATTTTCCAATATCGTGGATGAGTCTGTGCAGGTCTAGTCTGAACATGCTCTGCCCGTTACCTGATTGCTCCACTCATGGTCCACCCGCTTATGGCATCTTATGGGCTGCATCTGAAACTGCATATTCCATACTATACAGTACGCTAAAATCAGTATGCGAGCCGAGTAGTATGTACGAATTCATAGAAGACGAAAATCAGTAAGCGAGAAGTGCCTGGATGATTTACTACTTCCGGCGAGATTCTGAAGTGTGCATCCCATGCACGCTGAGCTATCCCATGATGCTCCGCTAGAGAATTCATGAATGGAAGTGAAGCGACGCAACTGACGCAGGTATGTCACGTGACCATGACTAAATAGCGGTTGTAGTATGTCCGAATTACATTCAAACTGTATAGAACGTACTTTTCTAACGGCCGAGTAGTACGTTTAAATTCAAATGCAGTACCTACTAAGTAGTAGGCGGTTTCAGACGCAGCCATGGTTTCCTTAAAATGTGTCAGCCTGAGTCTCTTTGCGCTTGGTTTTATTGAAATCATTGCAATTTACTCAATAAGTAAGGTTTAAAGTAGATCCAGAATAAAGCCCAACAGGTTTTGTGAAAACATTGTTCTCAGCCATAATACTTTATTAACTCTTTAATTAAATGCAAAGCTAAGAAAAACACAAATTACCTTAAGGTCATTTGAATCATAACCTGCTAACTGTTTATTTATTTATTTTCTTTAACTTATGTTCAACCTCAGCCCTAGACATTTGGGGTCATAACATGAATTGGGGGGCTCGTCCGGGATTGCATATTTGCCGTGTGCAGGGTAAGTGCAGACGTCGGATGCGGGTCATCAAACAAATCAGATACAGTCACAAAATCGGAATTGACCATCAAGATCTGCATGTAAATGTAGCCTAAGTTACCAACCCAACAAATAAATCACTGTGGTCCTTAGAAACATACGTGTTTGGTTTAGTTGGTCGTGAGTTAAAAAAGGGCTTAGGAACCACTGCTTTAGATGATTTGCCATTTGAAATGTGCAATTTAATGTACCTGGAGCAAAGTATTTCAGATTTCACAAAAAGGAAAGCTGAGGCATGTATTTCCAATGCGCCTGAAATGGAGAATAGTGAGAATAAGGGCTTGTTCCTCCCTCTGTCTGTGCTCAGAGCAGTGAGAAAGTGAACACGAACTCTCGTGATGAAAGGTCTGACAGAAACACATCGCTCTGATCTGGCCTTGTGATCTGCTCTTTATCTGTGGGGTTTAGAACAGTTGTCTCTAAATGTTAGAAACCAGACCGGCATGGCAGGAGTAGCTGTGGGTGAATGTTCGAGAAAGACATTTGTGCGCTCTCTGTTGAGAATCCACTTTCATCACCGCATCCAGTTGTCTAGTCCTCATTTTTCACATCTACCTCTTTCTCTCTGCCTGGATTAAAAATGATTCAGCTCCTTTGCAGGTGATAAAATTTTAAGGCTGCTTTTGAATAATTGAAGAGCAGAATTATAATCGTATAGCAAGGCAAGCTGTGGCTGGAGAAGATTGGTGCATTCTGGCCCTAAAGGCTCCGTCAGATTCACTTTAGATTCTCTGTCAGGCCTTGAGCTGTAACACGATCTCACTGTAAAAAAAAACTAAAACAAAACCACAAACAATAGAAATTAACATGTCTGAGCTCAATAATGTACATATTTATTTATTTCAGTAATATAAATACACAAATGAAAAAAAAAATTTAAAATATTAAACAGTTGGACAATAGCATGTATGTGACTAAAGATGTATTAAATGTATGTTAATGTGTTTAAAAGAAAAATAAATCTTTTAGTTTATAAATTATGTAAATTGTACAAAAAAAATGTACGAAAAAAACCCCAAAACAAATAGTTTATATATTTATACATCAGTACTGTCTGTTGTGAGATAGTTGTGAGATATTAAAGTAATATCAGCACTGGAACAGCCTCTTCACCCTTGTGTATTACTCCGCCCACATGAGTGGCAAGCAGAGGACTACAGTTTGACAAATATTGCAGCTGTTGGACAACATAATGTACTTTTGAGGCTTTTTTAGGCGAGAATGTAGTTGTTTAGATTGCAGCTATGCAGTAAATTTTTCAAGGATAGTGCCTATTTTAAACATTCAGGATTTCAGAGATTCAACACGCTGGCGGCCGTTAGCCTGTCATACTGAGCAGAGCAAAAACGATTGACTTTCCGCCACAAGATGGCAACAGGGGCCGCATAATTGTTTGTTAATGAGAGAAAAACAGCATTTTTTTCAATGTAAGTTCCAAACTACAGCAGAACAAATCATTATAGAACAGGTAGTGACATGCTAAATCGATCTCTCTCTTTTCTATGTTGTAGTGCTGTTTTTATACCATAGTAATCTGGTAGTTTTTGAATTTGCTCTGGCTTTTTTGGGGTTAATTATTGTGATCTCCCGATTACAACAGAGAAATACTGGGGAATCTCTGTAGACTGATGGTATTTCATGCTGTTCAGCCTTATAATCTTAAAATATAATCTCCACCCCACACCCAATATTCATTTTCAGTACATTTACATACTGAAATAAACGTCTCAGCAACTTCTGGTTTATGCAAATGAAGTTTTTTTTAAACACTGCCTCTCTATCTATCTGTCCATCTGTCTATATATCTAGATATAGATATGTGTATAAGTGTGTGTATATGTGTGTGTGTGTGTGTGTGAAAATTTCTTAATAAGTGTTAGAATAGTTGAAATTGGACTAGGCAGTTACCTTGAAATTGTAGGTTGTCCTCTGATCTCCTCTGTAGGCAGTTTTGTTAAATGAGTGTGGATGCTGGTCCTTTGATCTGGACTACTGATGCCAAAAAGGAGCACAGCTTTGCATCATTAAGCTTAAGGAGGGTTCAGTAGATGTCCTGTATACACACATTAATACCTTAAACATGATGTGGCCAGTACAGTGACACGGCCAGTGAAGCGAGACTAAGAGAGCTGTTGCTCTCATCTCAGTTGAAGACCAGGCACTGTGCCACATTCTGGATCATCTTCAGAGGTTTAATCATGCATGCAAGGCAGCCAGTGAAACACTGCAGCACTCGGTCAGATGACAAGAAGCTGCGAGGCATACATAGAGAGAGAAAAGGTCTTTTGAGGATAGTTCACCACAAAATCAAAGTTCTGTCATCATTACGTAGCCGCCACAACTTCAAGAATTGGTTTGGTTTGCAGGCATTGATTTCCAGTCTGTAGCCATTGATTTCCATCTTGATAGATGAACTTTTTATATTTAACAGCCGTATTCTCATCTCGTTAATGAGCTCTTACATAGCAAATGAAACTAAATAAATATAAGACTATCACTCAAAAACATGTTTATTCAATAGAAAAAGGTGTTTACTTGTACATCTTAAAATTGCGACTGTTAGTCTGCTAGTATTATTAAAACCCAGGACACGCCAAGTCAACGCCAAAGAACTAACAGTTATGAAAATCGACTGTGTTGTTTTCTAACGTCAGATGCGTCTTGTCCTTTTTTGACCAAAAAGCTATGTGTGAAAACACCAAAAGGACAACATTTGACTAAGGCCCTGTCCACACGACTTTTTCTGTGTGGTTTTGCCGTTTGTCCACACAAAAATGAGGTATCGGGTGTCTGAAACTGAAGTTTCTCTTAAACTCCAGGTAGAGTGTGGGCGATACAACCTGCGTTTTCATCCTAAGATGTCAGCGTGCGCACTGTTTTCTTCTTTCTGATTGGCCAACATTGCTGGATTTAAACCAAATGTGAGAGGTGAATATGGCAAATTTTGTATGTTTGTGGCAAACACTTTGTTCTCACGTTTGCATGTTCATAACGTTTGCAATTTACTGGCGAAATATACTTAATTGTTTTTTTTTTTCGTTTCACCAGCATAAAAGTATCATTATCACCACATAAAAACCACTGTTCCAGTGCGTTTTTATGTGGACGGAGATACTTTTTATTTATTTTTTTAACAAAAGCAGAGAACTGTTAAAAAAAATACCCATGTACATATGGACATGGCCTGAAATGAGAATGTACATTCTGGCCTGTGTGAGGAAAATGCATTTCATACCTGCAGGTGGCAGTAGTCTGTATTGACATTTAAACATATACAAACCATAAAGAAAGCAGCATTTACGTAGTGTTTTCATAGTACTTCTCACACATCAGAGAGGGATTCAATAGGGCAAATATGTCTAATAATAATTCATATCATTTGCAAGTATTTAAGAAGTTGGACAAAATGACAGATCTTAAATGTGCGCATTTGTTTAGTTTCTTTGCTTCAGCTTTTGTTTTGGCACTCAATCTCCAATCAGAGTGCTCTCTTTCACCAACCGCCGATGTCGATTCTACATGTTGAACTTACTCTCCCTCTGTAGACATGTCAATACTGACCATGCATTTTGCAGAAGCAGAGGTGATGCCGTGGTGAATTTTTGCATCTCTGCTTGTCCAACTAACCTAAATGTTTGAGTTGCGTACTATGTAAAATGAAAACAATTGCTCAGATAGTGCCACAGTAATCTGTCAAAATGATGGACACCTAAAAAAGTCTGTCACTGAGGGAAAATATCTCAATCTCTGTAATGTTACCTTATTAAAAAAAGTAAAAATAGCTTGTACTTTAAAAACCTTGACAAGAATCCCAATCTTTTTGTTTTTGTGATGATTTCAGAACAATTGCATCATCCTGACACATAAAAGCATCCCTTCCCTCAAGTAGATAAGCATATGATCATTGTATATATCAAAGAAGATGTGCCAATAAAGGCATTAGTTAGTTAATTAAGAACAAATTTTGATCACTGACCAAATTATAAAACTCTATCTTGTGGATCTAGATGACAACAGTCCAGGTTCAGTCAAGCCCAGCTGTATTGGGATCTCATGAATTACCAGGCTGGCTGAAATAACAAGAATTCCTGTCTTTCTAACACACATAGGCACAGGTAAGCATGCACACACAAACAGCCATGCTCTGGACCATCTGTGGCATCATGCTGAGATGCAGAGTTTAAAATCTGTCTGGGGTCTGAGCCAGACTGGACAACCAGAAAAGAGCTAATTCAGCTGTGCCCCACACAAGAACAGATGTCCCACACTGGGCTTGCCAAGTCTAGCCGCTCGGCTCTTACCCCATGAACCTCACGGTCCACTTTACACCCCTATTACTTTCTCATTTCTTATTTCTGTCTGTGACTTATTACATTTTTTTTGGGACTTGAGCCCATTGAGCTCTGTTGTTTCCTCGTGTTTGTGTGGGTTTTCCCCGGGCTCTCCGGTTTCCTTCCACAGACCAAAAACATGTAACATAAGTAAATTGACAAAACTAAATCGATATCATAGACAAGCATTGATTTCAGCACACACTCTCCATAGCTAATTCATAATCTACATTTACTATCATCAAGCAGAGGAGTTCTCGAGACCTACCTGAGCTCAGACACCCCTCTCGCCCTGCAATGGGAGGGAGCCCCGGGCTCGAGGATCTCACTCTCTCCCGGGACAGCATGCAAACTTAATAGCATTTTTATTTTTGACTGTGTGCAAATGGAGAGAAGAGATTGTATGTCATGATTCTAGAAGGAGGACCCAAATGCAGAGTAATTATGTGGTTTATTGACAGATAACAGGAAATGTTTTTTTTAGGTGAGAAATTTGTGTTCTAGAGTTTAAATGGCTTTAAAACTGCTTGGATGTCATAATGTGACATTAAATAACTGCAAGGCAGTATTTCATTCATTCACTCTATACTGTACATGCTACAATAAGTAGCTTGATATTGGAAATGGTTCTTTATTATTATTATTTTTCAGCTTTTTGGAAAACACCCTCACACAATACAATAAATATGTAAAACCTATACTGTAAACCCCATCAAATGTCACCTTTTAAAGTATACTAGCGATGAAGGTCCTAACATATTATTTTCACTTTTGATGCAGGAGGGGGATTGGTAAAATTAGCATAGCAAGAATAGCCCGCTATAAATAGTTTTGCTTATTTACACAGAGTTGCATGATGGAAAGGGGGTTATTGTAGATCAGAACTGAGGATGATGGGTAACAGAGGACTAATTCTCCTTCCACTGTACACACTTTCCTGTAACAACCCACACACTCTGTAAACATGCGCAGTACTCCTGAGAGTAGTGGTATTTGTGCGCTTACAGCCAGAGGAAATGCAACCCTTTTAAGTTTCTTCCAAGCCATGTACAAGGGCAAACACACAAATCATTCACCAAATAAACTCGTATTTTACACTTCATTCAATTCATGATCCTTCATTTGAAACAAAAAGCAAACAAATAATATACTCAAACCAAGTACCTATTAATGGCAAATACAAAGAGTCGATATTAAGTATGTTGTGGTATTTTTATTAATTCCAGAACTGTATACATAGCAGATCAACTGTAGCAGAGCAGATCAATTTTAATCTGTGATGCAGACACACAGTACACGCTTAGTAAGGGATGGTGAGGATGTCTGAATTTAGAATTCTTGAGCTTCCAGACAAAATATTAATTATTAGGCTGCATTGAGTATGCTAAGACATAAGTAGTGGTTGTCGCAATGTGAATCCTAAGGAATATAAATATACAAATCCACCCTTTTAAAGGTCTATATGTAGCATTTCACGTCACATAATTATTGCCAATATTTCTTTATTTCTAGCTCTTTTACATTGTAGATTGTGTCAAAGCAGCTTAACATGGACGTTTTAGTAAATTGACAATGTGTCAGCCCAGTTTTCAGAGTTGAAGTTCAGTTCACTTTGGTTTAATTGTCACTGCTGAAAGTCCAAACACTGAAGAGCAAACCCATTGATGCGCAACTCCAAAAAGTGCCAAACCAAGCAAGCAAGTGGCGAGGAACAAGCTTCACCAATTGACCAAAGTGAAGGAAAAAACCTCAAGAGAAACCAGGCTCAGTTGAGCACAACCATTTCTCCTCTGGTCAAACTTCTTCAGTCTAGACGCCAGAGGCTGGAGAACCCTGGATGTCCATCGTGGAGAAGCTGCAGGTGTGAGTAGGTCACCGGCAGGTGTTCAGGCTGGCCAACAGGATCAATGCGGAGACTCGTCTGTCACTGGGGTTTTTCACGAATCTCATGTTCTCCACTCCTCCATTACCACAGCATCTGCTCAGGATACGGCCTGGTCCAGGATTATGGATACTTCTAGAAGTGCTCTGTGGTTGGCATCATCTCTTCACAGGTCTTAGATCACATCAATGGCGCTGCACAATCTCTAGAGGCCTCAGGATGAGTATCTCCAGGTGGAAATAGAGAACAAAGAAAATAATTAACGTAGCTGCTGTTCATAGTGTATTTAAACAAGAGATATTGAATATCAATGCAAAAATGAAGTGCTATAAATAAAAATATATTTGAACAACCTTAAAATAGGAGACCTTGCCCAAATTCCTAGGTTGTGTATGAAAGCCTGTAGAATAATTTTTTTTATGTAAAGACGCAGGGTTATATTGCTTGAAATTCCAAAAGGATGTGATGTTTACACTTGCTCTCAAAAGAACATTATACACTGCTCAAGATAATGCCGAAGGAGCTTTTCTGTGTCAATGTGTCATGCAAAGATAATGTCGGGGTTCTGCTTTGGCAGCCCTGTCTTTGTTGTCTATGTTTCAAGGTTTGTTTTTTTTTTGTTTTTTTGTGCCTGAGCGCATGGCTTTATCTTTGTTTGTGTTTGCCATGTGCTCTCATGTCTTCACCTCCTTGTTTCCAATCACCCTGCCACCTTGTTTAGAAGGTGTTCATCTGGTCCTACACAGATTAAGATTATTAAAAACAACAAAACCTGTGTTTTTCCTAACACACCCTAGTGTCTAGTAAAAGACAACACATTTTGTTATTTTGATCGCAAACAGTGTGTTCTTTTTCTTACTAATGTGTCCTAAATAGCACAGTTTGAGTCATAAATGGCCTATTTTTTACCACCTTAAGATTATTGCGATACAGAAAAGCTATTATTTACTCATACTCATATTTAGCCAGGGTTAGCGCTGTCACCTCACAGCAAGAAGGTCACTGGTTCGAGTGGCTGAGCCAGTTGGCATTTTTGTGTGGGGTTTGCATGTTCTTCTTGTGTTCATGTTGGTAAACTGGTGAATTAGGTAAATAAAATTGGATGTAGTGTGTGTTTCAAAGCGTGTGTATGGGTGTTTCCTAGTACTGGGTTGTGGCTGGAAGAGCATCCACTGCATAAAACATATGCTGGCGTTTAATCAAACTGGTTTGCTGACTATGCAGTACATGAGCGTGGGCCTTAGAATCACCACAATGCACATTCAACACTGAAGAAACCCCAATACTCTATGGATGCAGACTTGGATTTGTAAGCTGAGACTGCATATCTCACACTTGCAATATTAGACACAATGATGTCAATGGAGCTAGTGATGTCAGTATGAGGGGTAGGGTTAGGGGCTGGGTTAGGTCTTGCATGCAGCTCAGATTGTAACTCACTGAGTCTATATCAGACCCATCTCAAGAAACCGGCAACCAAATGATACTTACATGTAGTGCTTTATGCAACACAGGCTCATTGTGAATATGTACCCATCGTGTACATTTCTGGAGAGCACAATTTATGTAGCCAGAGGTGCATATGGCTGCATTTCGTCTTTCAAACTAACAATATGAGGCGGTATGATGGTGCCGACGGCTTCTGTTCTTTCACTCTTTCACTGACCGCTTACCTCCGTGTGGACTGCTTTTCCGCTGTTACCAGTTTGCTCAGTAACTCGCCACGTACGTCGTGGATACAGAGCGGGGTTGACCGTGATGACGGGGTTCGAGTCGAGGTGAAGAATGTTTCCAGAAAGCAGGTAAAACAAAAACAATAGACAAAAAAATTAAACAAACAACTAAATAACAGGTTGAGAACGTGGTAAAATCTGAAAATGTGGTAAAAATCAGGGGGATTTTTTTTTCTGGATTGCTTTTAAAAACACTATTGCTTGGGTTTAGGGAAGGGGGTGGGTGGGGGAATCGGTCAGTCAGTCAGTCAGTCAGTCAGTCAGTCAGTCAGTTAGTCAGTTGACAACGGCCTCTGGTGGATTTACAAGAGAACAGGCGTGAATGGCACTTGCGAGAGAATTTTGAGATCTAAAAAATTGTACACAGCGGCCTCTGGTGAATTTGCTAAAACAAAAACTGCTAAGAAACGTACCTCCAGGGATTTATTTAGAGTATTTCATGCTCTTCACAAATGTAAAAAAGGGGTACATATCCATAATGAGCCTAGGTTGACTTTATGGGTTATGGGTTATGTGTCTAGTTAGTTTAATCAACAAAATATATCTCGCTTGTGATGCATTCACAGACACGGTTGGACATAATTACTGCCAAGTTCAATAATGTGTCATGAGCACTACCTAAATGTACATTGACTGTTTCAATAATTCAAAAAGTAACAAAATACATTTTGGGAGTTCATAATACAAATTACAAAGTTAAGTTTATTTTAAACTAATTCACGTGCTTATGATTGTTTAAGGCTGGTCTCGCATTAGCTTCCGATTGATTCACCAATCAGATGATTCCTAACTCACTATAAATAACGAGTTTAATAATAGAGTTTCTTATTTCAGTATCTTCGTCTTGAAGAATCCCTGCCCCACCCATCCCTACTCCACCTCCTTTTAGATGGGTGATACGGGAGCCCAGTATTAGCATTGTTGCCTCGTAGCAAGAATGTCTCTGGTTAAAGTCCTTACTAAACCAGTTGACATTTCTGTGCAGCGTTTGCTCGTTCGCTCTCCTCATGTTCATGTGGGTTTCCTCGGGTTCTCCGGTTTTCTCCCACAGTCCAAAAAACATGCAACCTAAGTAAATTAAACAAACCAAATTGGTATCATAGTCAAGCTCTTAGCATGCCTCTTACGTCTCCTTAGCCATTCCTATATCTGTCAATAAGCCAGGAATAAGAGAGTTCATTGAGATCTACCTGAGATCAAACTCCCCTCTTGTCCTGCTAGCGGGAGGGAGCCCAGGGCTCGAGGATCTTATAAGCTCAGGGCTCTCTCCCAGGACAGCAATCAATCATCAGCTAAGTGTGAACTCTTGAAATACATATTATGTTGAGTGCACAATTTACTAAGGGAACAGATTAGTACACTGTGCATATGATATATTAAACTAAAGGAATGGTTTAATAAATGATTTATTTATTTTTCCCCTGCATGTCATGTGTGGTGCTCCATAAGAATACATTGAGGCACCAAACCACATTCAGAGTGTCAGCAATAAGTTGTCTGCAGTTCACTCCACTGCCCCTAGTGTCACTAACAACAAAAGTTTCTGAACTATTTTGAATAGGCCAACTGTTTGAATCCTCCTGCAATCTCTTTGGCTTTGATCATATTTTTGAAGCATTGTTGTGACATCACGTGGAAATGCCTGTAATTTGGCTTGGTGGGAAATGTGATGTCAGCAAACTTCCCAATGGTCTTGGTGTTATGCTTTGCTGCACAGACACTTGTAAACAACATCCCTGTGAACCTCCAATGCTGAGGATGACACTGCAGGATGTAAAACCCTATTCTCCCTTAAGAACAGGATCCGATTTCTGAGGTGGTTTTCCAGCTTAAAGACCTTTAGTTTTGTGACAAGCTTGGCTGAAATTGTGATGTTGAATTCTTTGTATTGCACCAAGTGATCTAATACAGTTTCCCAGTGATGGGTAGCGGCTGGAAGGGCATCTGCTGTGTAAAACATGTGCTGGATAAGTTGGCGTTTCATTTCGCTGTGGCGACCCCTGATGAATAAAGGGACTAAGCTGAAAAGAAAATGATCGAATGAATGAGTTAATACAAAAGCAATAGCAGATATGCTGGAACTAATAAGGCAGACAGGTAAAGAAGAGCTTATTTGATAGCATTTGTTTGGACTACCTGTTAAAAACATATTGATGATAAGAGTTTAATTGTTTAAAATTTTGTAACCAGAGAGCATCGAGTCCCCAGAACTGAACTTTCTGTGCACCAGTGAGAGCATTATTAAAAAAAACTATTCCAGCATATGTTTTACGTAGCAAATGCCCTTCCAGCCAAAACTCATTCACACTTATACCCTTTGGTTTATTCAATTCCCCTGTGCCACATGTCTTTGGACTATGGGGGAAACCGGAGCACCCAGAGAAAACCCACGCCAATATGGGGAGAACATGCAAACTCCACACAGAAATGCCAACTGGCCCAGCCAGGACTTGAGCTAGCGACCTTCTTGCTGTTAGGCAATAATGCTAAGCACTGAGCCACCCGTAGACTTATTTTAAATACAAAAAAGTAACATGTACATTATCATCATTGTTTTTAAAATCTCCAATGTTTGTATTCTCGTGCTAATTTGGTCTGTTTTGTAAATTTGGCCACGTCATATCCGAATGTCCCACCGAAATAATGTCCCAATTAGGTTTTGGATAAATTGGATCAGTTTGATTTACTGAATTGTGTGTGTGTGTGTGTGTGTGTGTGTGTGTGTGTGTGTGTGTGTGTGTAAATGTTAGTGTGTATGGTTGTATCTTACTACTGGGAATATGAGAAGCACTTCTCACAAAACGGATGCTTTATACACATAAATACTTGTGCATAAATGTTCATTACTAACCTTTCTATGAACAGGATTTGATTTTAACTGTAGATCAATGATACGGCGAAATAGCCTGTAACTGTAAATTACAATTATAAATGCATCATATATGAACACATACAGAGCCTTACAGTCTCTGATTTGTCACCAATTACAGAAAAACTACACACAGCATACATTTAGTCCTTATTTGGGTTCAAAAACAACACGCAACATATAGCCCACAGTCAGTGCAAACCTCTCATCTGTATCTTTAAATCTTTACCAGCACATTTAACCTCTTGTTAGAAAGTAATTCAGTCATTCCCGAGTTCATAATAGTCCAAAAGGTGATGATAATAGTTAAACATGGCAGTTTGTTCATGTTTTAGGTTGCTGTGTTTGCACTCCTGTGTTTGTCCATTTATGAAAGGATTGGATGTCAGAAGCGCTTCAATAATCATGCGCACGTTATTATCATGAGCTCAAAAAATGTGTTATTTCAAATATAGACGCACAGCGAGCTCACGCAACCTCTGTGGAGAAAGTGAAACCGCTCGCCCTTTTAGATGGCATAAACAAAAACTGGACATGGCAGATTTCGTTATTTTTGGCTTTGTGGCTGTTCATCAAGACAAAGACAAGCTTTGTTTGAGCTCAGGTCGACCATGGCTCATTAGTATATATTATTATGGTGCTAAAACAGCACTGCCGTTGTTTTTATTCTCCTGGCTATGCTCTGACTTCGCGTAAGTGACGTTAGCATTCAGCTGCACGTCTAGCTCCACCTTTTAGTACCCTTTTGTCGTGCTAGGTAGCCTTTGCAAGGGTACCCAAATAGTGGTATGGTACGGTTTGCTTTTTGGTACTTTTTGACAGTGGAAACGGCCATAAAAGCCTACCGACCAGTAACATACTACTTAGGGTGCTTTCACACTTAGACTTTTATTTCAGAACCTGGCGCGTTATTCCAGTTAGCACAGTTCATTTGGCATATGTGAATTCAGCAATCGCGCTCGGGTCCGCGCCAAATCAATCGGTCCCAGATCGCCTGAATGAGGTAATCTCGGCTCGATTGAATTGAACTCTGGAGCGGATCGATTGTAGTGAGAAAGCAATATGATCCGAGCCAGGCTATATCACAGTGTTTTATGGATATGTAAGTAGGCATATTTGGCTATATGAAGAGATAATTATGAGTAGGGCGGAATGTCATTCCTTCGGGTAAATGTGCATTTCATGTCAAATATGAAAGTAAAAACGAGAGCTGCTTATCCGTTAGGAAAATTGCCCAAACTGCAGTCTTGGTTTTTCTGTTATTTCTCTTTATAATGTAAAGCCTATAATGCATAAGCCAACTGTTATGTATGAGAAAGTCTTACCTCTGATTTATATTTGGTGAAGACGTCTGTGTGTGTCACCATTGAAAATGAAAGCGAATATATGTCTTATTGCTCATCTCATAAATTAAAATGAGGACGCATGACAGCTGAGCGCGACTCTAATCAAAATAAATCGTGAAACTCCGACCAACGTGAGGCGAGTTTACTCTCACGTGACTTGTTTTAGCTCTTTTAGTCTTTAGAAACGTTGCCGTGTGAAAGACAAACAAAGACAAAGAGCAACATTGTAACAATTTTAATCCCTGTTTCGGAACAAGAGAATCAATCCACAGGTGTGAAAGAACCCTTAGTGGAAACGGGCCATAAGCTGAAGGCAATTGAAAAAATGAGGTAACGTTATTATACAAATAAAGTATATTTGTGTATTACGTGTATGTGTTGTCAACAAACAAATAACAAATAAACAACAAATACAATGGTGACAAATATTTGTTTGGAATATGCTGTACATATTTTAACTGTATATCTTTTCTTTTCAAATTCTTTTTGTTTTTAATTATTTCTTAGAGCGACACTGTAGCTTAGTGGTTAGCGCTGTCACCTCACAGCAAAAAGGTCGCTGGTTCGAGTCCCAGCTGGTCAGTTGGCATTTCTGTGTGGCTTTGTATGTTCTCCCCGTGTTGGCGTGGGTTTCCTCCGGGTGCTCCGGGTTTCCCCCACAGTCTAAAGACATGCGCTATAGGTGAATTGAATAAACTAAATAAGCCATAGAGTATGTGTGAATTAGTGTGTATGGATGTTTCCCAGTACTGGGTTGCAGCTGGAAGGGCATCCACTGTTTAAAATGCTGGACAAGTTGGCGATTCATTCCACTGTGGCGACCCCTGATGAATAAAGGGACTAAGCCGAAGGAAAATTATGAATAATTACTTCTCAGTCAAACATTGTTAACATTTCAATCATATTTTTGAAATATTCTCATTGTCCTGGTTTTATGCAACCCATATAACTGCAAAGCATAAGCCAAAAGAAGACATGTAATAATAAAAAAAGATAATAACATCCCGTGCATAGCTGTTTGTTAATATCAACTTGCAACAAGCACAACAAACACGGAGCTATACTTTGTGTCCTGTGGGTAATCATGCAGAAAACGTTTTAGAACAGGCTGCAGATGCCGGCAGTCTTGTGTAAACTAGATTAGCATGTGGGTGTCTGAAAGTGTGTGGGAAGCGTTTATACAACAGTTTCAGTTGTGGTCGACACTGCCATTTGGGCTAACATTAAAACTTGCTCATCTTGTCAAGGAAACAATATATCCTGGAGGCCTGAACCAAACTATGTTTTTTTCATGTTTTGGAAGAAGAAAATATGGAACTTATACACAACTATTGCAAACAGTGAAAATATTAACTGATGCTCAAGCAGAGAACACAATGCATTAGGGTCCTGGGGGTGTAATATTTGAAAGATTATTGTAAGAGTGCAAATTATATACATTGCAAAACTCATTCTGATTACTTACCCCTATATACATTTCTGGGGAGCACCAAATATGTCCCAGGAGCTATATTTTTTGCCGTTTTTGTTTTTGTGAATCCACCAAAGGCCGCTGTGTATGCTTTCTGAGATTTCAAATTTCTCTCGCGAGTGCCATTCGCGCCTGCTCTTCTCACGTAAATCCACCAGAGGCCGCTGTCGACTGACTGACTGACCAACCGACCCCCACCCTCCCTCTTCCCTAAACCCAACCAATAGTGTTTTAAAAAGCACTGATTGACCCGCCCACCCTCTTCCCTAAACCCAACCCCAGTGTTTTGAAAAGCAATCCAGCTTTTCCAAAAAAGGAAAGCCCTCGCCTGGTTTTTACCACATTTTCAGATTTTATCACATTTTCACCCTGTTATTTACTTGTTTATTTTATTTTATTTTTTTAGCTTTTTCATACTTGGATCTCAAGTCCGCCGACGTACATGTTGAGCTACCGGACAAACTGGTAACAGTGGGAAAGCCCTCATTATGGAGGTAAGCGGTCAGCTGGTAATCAAGAAAAGGAACAGCGTCATACCACCCCAAAGCATTTGTTTTAAAGACAAAATGCAGCCATACATAGCTCTGGCTACATAATTCGCGATCTCAAGAAACATATATAGGAATACATTTTCAGAAATGAGCCTGTGTTGTCTTATTCAGCAAGAAGGTCCATACAGATTCCAAAGGCAAATACTGTTAAGATCAGTGCCTCGTTAAGATGTGTGTGGACTGCTTTTTGAGATCTCAAATTTCTCTTGCGAGGGAAAATCACGCCTGCTGTTCTCGCGTAAATCCACCAGAGGACGCTGTTGATTGACTGACTGACTGACTGATCAACCGACCTGTTCAGAAACTTCTTCCAAACAGACCATTTAGCTTCAGTGGTTCAATCAGAATATGATCAAGCTACGAGAATACTTTTGTGTGCACATAAAACCTAAATAATGACCTTATTGAATTCATTTCATTTGTTTCATTTTTAAAACTAATTTATTAATTTACTAAATCAATTATTCAAGTGTTAATTTAAGTTTTTTGGGCTGTGTGTGTGGTTGTTTGCGCTGACAATTTTTGATGTTGACACTTTAACTGTGAGTTTTATTTTTTATAAATACCAAAATCTCTGAAAGGATAAATGAAAAACACACATGAATCACAAGTTATGCAAGCAACTGTTAGCTAACAGATGTTTTTGTCACATTCTATTTGGTATGTACACATGTATGTTTACGTAAAACATTACTTAAAGGTGCAGTATGTAATTTTGACACCCAGTGGTTGAACTAAGTATTGCACTCCTGGTTAAAAACACATTTTCACTCAGCCCCTCCTCTGATAACTCCACGCAAGCGCAGGTTGCCAGATTGACGACACCAACAGGAGCGTGCCTGACTATGAACCTAAAGGCTGATTTAAATTGTGTTCTAAATGAAAGCAACGACATGCAATATAAGCTATTTTTTCCATATTTAAAGGATTTTAGTCCTAACCAACGTCAGAAATGTATATTTTAACAGCTTTAATTTCTTGCAGCTAAACAACAGAAAACTGATCGCCTCAGGTAAACCTCATGTGCTGTATCAGTGTTAAATGCTAATAATGTGAGCTTGAATGCCATTTATTGCCATACTACTGAAAGCAGCAGCAGCAGCAGATAGTTCACCTCAGATCTTGAAGATAAAATAAACCATTTGAAATCAAACTTTAGAACTGTGACTCAAAACCAACACATATCAGTGATTCAGCATCCAGATTAATAATGTTAAAGAGTTTTAAAGAGTTGTAATATGTATTAATTAGAGTATAAACCTTACCATTTTGCTGGAGTGCAGTAAGCGCACTATTCTGTGCGTCTGAATGGCTGTATTTAAACTTCTGTCATGTTTCGTCTGGTGCAAACAGCCAAATTGCTCATCACTGCAAATATCATCATGTAGCATGTTGTTAGGACATCATTGTAACCTGCTCACCTAATGTTTATGTTTGTAATATTTATATTATTTGCTAATTACTGAACACTGTCCACCAGAGAACGCTTTTTCAGTCACGGATGCATACTTTGAGAGACTTCATGACTGAATAAATCAAATACTCTGTTTCCCACCAAGGCAATCAGGGTGCTGAAATATAATTGGCTATAGTGGCAGTGGGCGGGTTAAAATAACCAAAACAAAGACAGCGTTCCGGCACGTAACGTGCATTTTCAAAGCAGAATATCTGACTTCAGCATTGTTTTTCAGAGAAACAAGAATGTTTGCTTAGCAGGTTTCTAAAATATCTGCAAACATATTACGGTATTTTTATGCTTTAAGAAAAGTCAAAAACTTACAGCACCTTTAAAAATAACTTTCTACATGACATTGCTGTCTGATTTTATTTGCTAAAACCAACTGAAAAGGTCAGTACAACAAAGGTGAGAAATTTCCAACATCCCCATTTTAAGTTTTCATAACCCAGGACTCAAATTTCGTGTCTCTGATAATCTGAAAAAGTGGCACTGCATGTGTTTACTGCCTACTTGTCTATAGGCAGTAAACATCAAGGCTTTTTAGAAAAAATACTTTCAGAAATCCCCATGAGGATGGCTGCAACTTAGCATCTTAATAGTGTGAGACACCGAAAGAGAGATGGAAAAATGTGCCTAGTCTGATTAAGCAAGATAACATTTCCATTCTGATCAGCATCCGTGCTGTAATCCCTGCTGCAACTCACTGTCTCATTACCAGAGCCTCCGAGCAAAGACGTGCAATTAACATTCTTCACACATTACATCCCACATCAACGCACTGGCTCAGAGTTCTGGCCCAGTTAATGTAAATGTTAGCTCTTCCTGATCGCTGACATATTTAGCCATGTGTCAGTACGCTGGATTGTTGTTCCAGCTGTGAAGAGCTTGGTGAATAATAAATATCTGAAACAGCTGGAGGAGACTCGGACGTATGTGGTGGGAAAACAATAGAGCTAACTCAAAAATGAAGAGATATTGTATTTCAGGGAGCGAGACAATGAGCGAGATTCAATTATGTCTAGAGGCAGAGTAAGACTCAATCGATATCAGAGTTTGCTGCACACCCGGCAAAGCTCTCTTTATAAGCCCAAAGCAATTAAAACCGTTTGTGTCCTACCTACATCTAGCTGACATCAAATCAGCTTTTTTAGTTTAAGTGAGAAAATAAATTAGGGTTTTAAAATGCGAATGTGACTTAGGGCAAGATTTACTCAACAAATCACTGCAAATTACTACTCGAGTCATAGTGGCATATCCAAGGATTGATATATTTAGTGAGGTTTGGGGTTTGTAGTTCTATATTAATGTCTACAAATTAAAACAAACAAACAAAAAACATTTAAAAATTTACTAAAACATGTATATGGTCAAGCTTTATTTTAATTTACAATTCACACTATTAACAAATCATTAACTTAGACTTTTAGCTCAATAAAATACTGATTAGCTGCTTATTAATAGCTAGTAGACTCTCAGAAATAAAGGTACGCGAGCTGTAACTAGGGTGGTACCTTTTCAAAAGGTACACATTTGTACTTAAAGGGTCCATATTGGTACCTCAAAAGTATATATTAGTACCTAAAAATGTTAAGAGGAACACGTTTGTACTTTTTAGGTACTAATATGTACCCTTGAGGTTAATTAATATGGACCTTTTAGGTACAGATTTTGAAAAGGTACCACCACAGTGACAGCTCACGTACCTTTATTTCTGAGAGTGTATGGTTGGGTTTAGGTATTGGGTAGGATTAGAGATATAAAATAAGATCATACTTTATGACTTTAAACAGTTATTCTTTTTAATATGCAGGTAATAAGAATCCAGTAGTAGATGTGAATTGTTACACAAACTAAAATGTTACCACTTTACTTTTTTCAGACCATTAGAGGCACACAATTCATATCTTGTGTTGTGAAAATCCTAAAATAGTGATGTTAAAAATTTCTTACCTTGGTGAGAACTTTTCAGTTGTTCAGTTGTAAAGTAGAAATTTATTTTTAAGTAATGCTTTATGTAAAAATCAGACACACAAACTGAAAAAAGTAGTAAATTAACACTTGAATTAATCATTTAATAAATTAATAATAATAAGCCATTAGCAAATGGTGTGAATTTTTATACCTGGTGTGAAGTGTCACTATGTATAGTGTGTGTATATATATATGTATATATATATATATGTATATATATTTGTATATATATATATATATGTGTGT
>CAIGQZ010035013.1:10081741-10107044 GCA_903798205.1 Danio tinwini | reverse complement strand
ATATATATATATATATATATATATATATATATATATATAATAAATCATAAACCATGGTTCTTTTTGTTCTGCTTAATCCTGTGCTCCAAAAAAGATATTTAAAATAAACAAAACAATGTCTTTTGACTGTTTTTTTTAAAATAACAACATAACGCAATACTTGTACTTTTACTTTCAGTACTCGAGTAGTAAATTTTTAACTACTTGCAATACTTACGTACAAAAAAGGTTGAATACTTTAGTACTTTCACTTAGGTATTGTGCTTAAAGAGCACTTCAACTTCTACTCAAGTCATTTTTTTAATAGAGCACTTGCACTTTTACTTAAGTCTGGGTCTCTAGCACTTTATACATCTCTGGCACTATGTCGCCGTAGCTTACTATGGCAAGGGAGGCGAGCACGAGTATTTACAACGCTCCAACTAAAAAACACAGAAACTGTGCACAATTTCACTGCGTGTATGTTTGCTGGACACTCTTTCACTGACACTTACAGCAAGTTTCATTTCAAAATGGCTGACATGGATTTTGGTGAGAGAGTAAACCGTAAACAAAATATCTGTTAATTAACAGTTTCCATATTTTGTGTTTTCCATTTATTTACAGTTTTAAATTGCATTATGGGATGTTGATCTCTGCTCTGTGGATGTTTAATGTTGGAAATTCAACTCTACAGATTAACAAAGTGACTTTTATTGACATTTTTGTAATAAAATATAAATATATAAATAATAGAAGTAATATATACATAAGTCTGTAAAATAACAGGAAAATTTTCTGACAAGTTATTACAAGGTTTTTGCAGCACAAAATACAACACCAAACCAGACAATATATCAATTTCAACTATTAAAAGTGTTCATTAAAGTCACTTTTTCCAACTTTTAAAGGTTAAAAGATCAAGGTCCAATAATACATAAATAACAAAAAAAAAAAACAACAACAAAAAAACATGAACCTTAACATATGGAATACTGTTAATTTACGTACATTTTTTGTGTAGCTGTGCCGTATGTGAAATATATAAGATGGAAATCGGGTGAATTTAGCTACAAAAAAATATCCAATATATCCATCAAATCCTTGTAAACACCCACAATGTTTACCAGTGCATGGAATGTCTCTCTATGTGGCCACCTTCATGCATTTGAAATAATGAACTTGAGTTCACAAAAGATATGTGAACGTTTTGCATTACTTTGCACAGTTAAAGTCAAAATTATTAACCTCCCTGTGATTTTTTTTTTCCTTTTTCAAATATTTTTCAAATGATGAGCAAGGAATTTTTCCACAGTATTTCCTATTAAAAAAAAATATTCTGGAGAAAGCCTTATTTGTTTTATTTCTGCTAGAATAAAAGCAGTTTTAATAAAACAAACAACAAAAAAAAAACATTTTAAGGTCAATATTATTAGCCAGGAACCAGGAAATATGATAGTAATTTTCATATTAGCTGATTAGCAATATAACATCATATTTGCTTAATAACATACAATTTTTTGTTTTAAGATATAAAATAATGTGATTTTTTGCAAAATGAAACATGAGCAAACATTATTTTGCACCCCTTAAACACTATCAAGCCTTAAAAAACACTCTGGACCACCCTTTTAATAATTTTAAGGTGACAGGTTTAAGGAATGACATTTGTGGAAATTATTTTGGCCTAACATGGGTTTTTATGTACTTCAGTTCAATTCAGTTACCTAAACTTCCCAGTTTATTTAAGTTTGAGCACTTTCCTAAACTTCCCAAACTGTTAATCACATATCAGTGCCTGCAATGTACCGCAAATCATTATATTCCATTTCGCCGCTATAGCTCTGAGGCTTGACAGAGAAATCTACTGTATTAGGAGCAATAATGGGGTGTCCAGAATGAAAAGACTTTCACTGTGCCTTTTGGAAACAGGCCATATCAGATTGTCATGGGGACTGAGCTTTGCTCTGGTGTCAGTAAAGTGTTTAGACAGCCTCTGTAGCCAGAACACCACTACACCACAGACAGAAAACAGGGTTCAAAAGTCAAACCACAGTGGATAGCACTCTATTTAATCATTTGTATTGTTACCCTCAAAATGTTGCTCAAGTACAACAGGCTTTAAAAAAAAATGTAGCAGAAAACATTGGTAAGCTCATCAAACATTAAATACACTACACTACATAGGAAAAAAGTCTTTTGAAGGAGCCATAGACATCCATTTGAATGATCTCTTTGGATGAAATGGAGAAGAGAAAATATGGGTGAGGCACAAATGGTTTCAATAAATTGGCTAAAGGCGTAAAGTCATGTTTTGGCAGCTTTCAAGCCTGTGGTCTCATAGCTGTGGTACGAATAGCTGAGCTGTGAATACTATTTGGAGGATCTGCGTTATATAAGCAGATCTTATTAAAATGTTGCTAGTACTTGTTACAAGATTTTTACACAGCAGGGCTGTCTATAAACTCAGGATGAAAGACAAACTCCCTGTGGGAAACTAATGTGTTAGGAGACTAATGTAGCCTTGCCTAAAGTAAATGAAGGGAAATATATTTTATTTACTTTGTATAATCCCACCCTAATATAATGGTTCCGAAAAAAAATCCTATAATCATAAAAGAGTGTGTAAATACTTCAGATGCAAAAATCTTTTTAATAATTTTCTTCTATGTTTAAAATCAGTGATTAATGTAATGCATTTTTAATAACTTACTAATAACCTTTCCATTACTATTAAAAGTGAAAGTACTGAACCTAAACATAGAAGACTGATTGAATTGCCTGATAAAAGACAAACACTTTGTTGAAGGTTTTGATTGTTTGCAGTGATTGTGACATTTGCAAGGTAGTCATGTATACACACACACACACACACACACACACACACACACACACACACAAAGGAGGATTGGTGAAACCATGTTTCAAATGTTCATTCTGCTCTGTAACTTTGTTTTTGTGGCTTTATTAATTATTACATATTATATTATTATACACTGTACTTACTGTGTTCATATATACACTACCTAACAAAAGTCTTGTCGTCAATTCCCATTGTAAGAGCAACAAATAATATACTTGACTTCTAGATTTTTCCAATGCATCCCAATCATAACAAATACTGCAGAAGAGCTATTGGAACCCAAATGGACCCAACATTCTCAAAGAAATCAGTCAAGTTTGGTGAAGGAAAAATCATGGTTTGGGGTTACATTCAGTTTGAGGCATGCGAGAAATCTGAAGAGTGTATGGCAACATCAACAGCCTGAGGTACTGTATGAAGACATAAATGAGTGCAAATGCATTTGCAGTTTAAACTATGTGGTGCAAAACGTGAAAATTAAACCTGCACATGGCTGAAACTAGCGAAAACCGATTCCGCCATGCCTGGAGCCATATTGTGCCAATTATATAATAGAGTTATGGGTCACACTTTAGTTTGATGGTCCATTTGTTGAATTTAAGTTACATTGCATCTGCATGCCAACTAATTCTCATTAGATTATAAGTAGACTGTTAGGTTGGGGTTAGGGTTAGTGTAAGTTGACATGTACTTGCAAAGTTTCTTATAGTCAGTTAAATGTCTGTTTAGCAGCAGTATCAGCTGTTTTTAATCAGACAGTCTACTAATACTCAAATAGACCATCAAAATAAAGTGTTACCTCTATATGTTTCTAGTTGGATATTATCTCCAAAACAGCAATGGCAAGGGGTCATGGGTCCATTAACCATACCTCATTTAAAAGATCTGAGATGATTTTATGTACGTCTGCAAGGTCACAACATTTATTCCATTCTAGAATTTTCATAAAGATCTGGTCTTGATGACTAGAGGGTTGGACCGCTGCACAAAGTCTTGTCCAAAAAAATCCCAACAGGGTTAAGGTCTGGACTCTGTGATGATCAAACCATGTGTAAAAATTATGTCTCATGGTTACCGAACCACTCTTTTACCATTAGAGCCTATTGAATTTTGGATTTGTGAACTTGGAATATGGAATTTTGGAATAAGGTTTTGTTTTTTTCCCTACCAATTCTTCCTCAAAAGATCATTTTTCTCCACTATATTTCAACCAAGACTCATTGTGAATACGTACCCCTATGTACATTTCTGGAGAGTGCCAAATACATTCCAGGAGGTACTTTTTTTGCAGGTTTTGTTTTCGTGAGTCTACCAGAGTGTGTACGCTTTTTGAGATCTCAAATTTCTCTCGCAAGTGCCAATCGCACCTGCTCTTCTCGCATAAATCCACCAGAGCCCGCTGTCGACTGACTCACTGACTGACCCACTGTCCTCCTACCCTAAATCCAACCAATTGTGTTTTCAAAAGCACCAATTGACCACCTCCTACCCACTTCCCTAAACGCAACCGACAGTGTTTTAAAAAGCAATCAAGAAAAAAAGCCCTTGTGGCAGGCTAATTTTTACCACATTTTCAGATTTTACCACATTCTCACCATGTTATTTACTTGTTTGTTTTATTTTTGGCTTTTGTTTTTGTCTTACCTGCTTTCTGGAATCGTTCCGAACTTGAACCCCATCATCTCGGTCAACTCCGCTCCACGTCTCAAGTCCGCTGACGTATGCGGCGAGCCACTGGTAACCGCGGAAAAGCCATCCATACGGAGAAAAGTGATAAGCTGGTAAATGAAAAAACAAATGGCTTCATACTGCCCCGTAGCATTCGATTTAAAGATGAAATGCAGCCATATGACTTCTGGTTACATAATTTGCGATCTCCAGAAATGTACATAGGGTTACGTTTTTCAGAACGAGCCTGTGTTACTATATTTTTAAGTTTTATAATTTGTTATACAGGTCCTAATCCAAGTTTAGTAGTTTCAGCAATCTCCTTAGATGTTTTCTTTGCTTATTGCATGCCAATAATTTGACCCATCTGAAACAGATTATCATCTTTTTCATAAGCAAGATGTCAGAAAGATTTCAAAGCACTGTTATTTACATCAGCGGTTCTCAATCCTGGTCCTCGAGACCCACTGCTCTGCATATTTTGTACGTTACTTTTACTGCTTTAGAGATTTGTTTCATTCGATTGTAAGTGCCCTTCAAAGTGGACGTCACAGGATATTCTGTCATGATTCTAATTTAGAACCATTTTCAATTTAAGGGTGATTTGCACAAAACCTGATGCTAATCACATGATTATGATTAAAAAACCTTTACACTTCTGTAAAAATGCAGAGTGGTGTGCGATTATTTATTAAAATTATGCATTTTTCATGTTTAGCCGATTTCCCATGTACAGGGAGTAGAGAGCAGTGAACACTATGTAGGATACATGCTGATTAAACACAGTTCCTTTTTGGAGCTCTCTTCAAATAAGCCGGTTATCTAAATCAGGTGTGTTGAACAAGCGAGACATGCTAAATAATCAGTGCGGGGGGTTGAGGACCACAGTATTTGTGAGTAGCTGTTGCGTATCCTCCTTATTTCTTTAGTCTGAAATTAGACCTAGACAGATTTTGTAAGATAAATCCAAAATAACATTCGGATAAGCACTATTAAGGAGCATCATGTTCAATTTGAACTATAAAAGCTGTTCCCACATTCACAGACAGTAAAAGAGCATGTTTTCAGGCCGGAGAGGCAGACAGAGATAGAGAAATGTATACTCTTGAACTGCCTCTATGAAGGGGTGGTGTGTATAGATGCTGCTAAAAGAACATCAAACTCATCAAGATGGCCTTGGAGCACTTCAAAGGAGACATTTGCAAAGAGGAATTCAACTGTGAATTTTTCACAATAGCTTTGCTATTATTTTGGCAGCCGTAGAACTGAGACTGAAATGAATACTCTTGAATTTCAAAGGTTATGCGAGATCTTGAAAGTTTCTCAGCTTTATGCCAAAGAAAGCACCATCATGTCATCTATGAGATCAGGGATATGCAGAACAAACACTTTGCATATTCGATATTACCAAGCAAAACACACTTACATACTTTTGATGCCACTAAAATCTCAAGTGTTCACCAAAGGCAGGCTATAAAAGAAATGTTAAGGTCAAATAAACAGAAAAAAAGCCACTGCAGACATTTTTAGCATCGTTTTTGTGCGGGAAACTGGGTTGGAGTGAATCAATATTTTAAGAGTGCTGAGACAGTTGTTACACGTTGTGCTGCAGGACAGAATCAAGTATTTAATGCATTCAAGGGGAATAGTCTCTGTTGGGCTCACATTCCTAGTAAGTTTTGTCATGGCTTGTATGATTTATAGACATAGGAAATCAATTTTGTTAAGAAAAACTATCTTTTTAGTTCTCAGTAATGTGCCTACATGTATATGTGGCAAGATACTGCAAAATAGGCGTACATATGCTTACACTGCTTTGAAAATAAAGCCACAACACTTATGAATTATGGATATTGAGCTCAGCATGATAACATCTATCACTGCAGTCATACATAAGTGAAGTTTATTTATAAACTAATTTCAAGAGGATCACGTGATTATGATTGAACACGGCTGGTCATGCATTAACCATGTATGACCAACCAATCAGACGATTTCTAACCCACTATAAAGAGCCAGGGTTTCTTACTACAGTCATCTTCGTTTGAAGAATCCCCCCTTCCACCCCTACTCCTCCTCTTTTCCTTTCATAGGGCGGCACGGTGGCCCAGTGACTAGCACTACGGCCTCACAGCAAGAACGTCACCGGTTCAAGTCCTTTAACAGACTGGCTGTCGTTTCTGTGTGAAGTTAGCATGTTCTTCCCGTGCTTGCGTGGGTTTCCCCCGGGTTCTTTGGTTTCCTACCACATTCCAAAAACATGCACTACAAGTTAATTAAACAATCTAAATTTAGCTCTAGTCAAACTTTTATCCATCAGCATATCTCTCTGTAGCAATTATTTTCTTCATCAACTCTTACAAAAGGGGGGAGTTCTCAAGATCTACCCGAGCTCAAAGCTCCCCTCTCGCCCTGCAAACGGGAGGGAGCCCAGGGCTCAAGGACCTTTTGAGCTCAGGGCTCTCTCCCGGGACAGCATGCCAAACTTGCTTATAATCAATTATCAGCTAAGTGTGAACTCTTGAAAGGCCATATATGCTTATAGTGTAGTGCTGTGAGAGACTAATTATGTATGTGAGAGACTAGATATTTCCTGTGAGAGAATAGTAATTAGGTAAACAGGCAAACTCACGAAACAATATTATCACAATATTTTGCAGACAATAATGATATATCATGATGTGAAGTTTCACAAACTAAAGCTGCGGTCACACTGAACTTTTCTCCTTATAGACTTCCATTCATACGTACGCGAATGCGTCAGACCAGAAACGAAAGGTCGTGCGGCAAGTTTCGCAGTTCGCTGCGTTGGAAAGTTTAAGCTTGGTGAACTCTGACCTACAAAATCGCATTACATGATTGCATAAGACCATTCGAGGAATAAAACATGACCTCTCTGGACAGGAATTTAAAACATGGACCAATCGCTTGTTTTTTTTTAAATGTCTAACCCTCTTGTTTAGTCCCGCCCCTTTTCGCAGCGAAATGCGACATATTTTCGCATGCTCAAACTCTAGTGTAACTGCAGCTTAATTTCGAGAGGAGCATGTGATATGATTGACTGCAGCTGGTCCCTATAGCTAATCATTAGCTAGCCAATCAGATTATTCCAAATTTAACATACTGTAAATATCCAGCCTAACTTTACTCCCTATCTTTGTTTTGGAAGACTGCCCCCCCCCCCCCATTCATCCCTTCTCCCTCCTCATCAATTATTGGATCGGGCGACACAGCGGCTCAGTGGATAGCAATGCTGCCTCACAACCAGTAGCAGATTTAGCCCCCCCCCCCTCTACACCTTTGACTCCAACCCCAACAACCCCCCACACTTTCGTTCATGACCGTCATTTGCGTAGAGCCAGTTACAGCCAGTCGGCATTTCTATGTGGAGTTTACATGTTCTTCTCGTGTTCCCATGGGTTTCCCTCGGGAACTCCAGTTTCTTCTTACATTCTAAAGACATGTGACACAAATTAATTTTCGACCGTGACACCCATATTCGACTGCAACACCCATCAAGACTCCCCCCACCCCACTCTTCACTTTCGTCAGCAAAAGGGCACACAAACACCGTGAGGGCGGCACGATCGTCGTTTGCCTATAGTGTCAGTTAAGCTTGCGCCGCTACTGCTCACAGCAAGAAGGTCGCTGCTTCAAGTCCTACCTGGGCCAATCAGCATTTCTGTGCAGCGTTTACATGTTCTCCTTGTGTTCGGTTTCCTTCGGGTACTCCGGTTTCCTCCTACAGTCTAAAGACATGTGACACAAGTGAATTAAATAAGAGTAGCAGTCACAAGCACTTAATACTGAGCTTCTCATATGCAGTAGTGAGGTAGGCGGTTTATTCCTATAGAGCTGTCTTATTAATCAAGAAAAAGGCCAAACGAGTCGGTGGAGCTCTCAAGATCTACCTGATCTCGTATCCCTCTTAATGCTCCTTGACCAGGTGGAAGCATTGGGCTCATCTATCTCCAAGCTCAGGGTTCTTTTCTGGGACAGCATGCCAAACCTGCTAACAGCATCAAGCATTATCTAAGTGTGAACTCTTGAAATCAGCAATATATCACAAGAAAACCATCCATGATATATCACAATATTTGTAAGTCAAGGGAAAAAAACTCATAAAACGGTATACGATGTTTATCAACAGCCCATTTTATAGAATCGCAACAAGTCAAAAAAAGCTTGTGTGCAGTAGGGTGCAGTTTGTGACCACTTCTTGAAATTAGTCAAAGCAGCAGCATCTCAATTTTGTACAAACTACATTTAAAAAAATAATATTGACGTTAAAATAAATATCAATACTTGCATCGATAATATATCGCGACTTGAAAATCGCAATAAATCACCACTACTTGTAATGTCCTGTGAGAGACTAATGATCTGCTGTGATAGACTTAACACAAGCTCATTGTGAAAACGTAGCCCCGTATACATTTCTGGAGATCGCAAACTATGTAGCCAGACCTATGTATGCCTGCATTTAATCTTTAAAACGAATGCTCCAGGTATTGGTCAGTCAGTCAGTCGACAGCGGCCTCTGGTGCATTTACACGAGAACAGCAGACACAAATGCCATTTGTGAGACAAATTTGAGATCTGAAAAAGCGGCATTTGGAGGATTTGCAAAAACTGCAAAACTTACCTCCTGGGATGTATTTCGGACTCTCCATAAATGTATATGGGTACGTGTCAATAATGAGCCTGTATTGGATAGACTAGTAATTTCCTGTGAGAGACTAGTGTTGTGCCAAACTGAGCCAGTTTTTTCTCGAGGTTTTTTGACTTCACTTTTGCCAATTGGTGAAATTTGTTCCTTACCATGGTCGCCACTGACATGCTTGGTTTGGAACTTATGGAGCTGAACCAGTGACATTCTTGCTGTGAGGCAACAGTGCTAACCTCCGGGCCACCGTGCCACCCATCTAGGAAAGGAGGAGGAGTAGGGGTGGAAGGGGGGATTCTTCAAAACAAAGATGGCTGTTATATGGAACTCAGGGTATTTATAGTGGCTTAGTAATTGTCTGATTGGTGAATCATAAATTGGATAATGCGGGACCATCCGCAAGCAATCATAAACACGTGATCCTCTCGAAATTAGTTTATAAATAAACTTCACTTAACAAAGCGAGGATGTTTTCACAGTATTTCCTATAATACTTTTTTTTCTGGAGAAAGTCTTATTTGTTTTATTTCGGGTGGAATAAAAGCTATTTTATTTCGTTAAACCACTTCACTTGGAGGGGACTTTAATTGGTAAAAAGCATGTATGACCTTTATCTAGATTGAGGCTGCCAGTGACGATTTTATATAATGTGCCTTTATTGGACCCCAGGACTAATGCGCTTTACAATAACAGCATATACAGTACAGTGAACATCTGCATCAGCTGGAGAGCAGTCGACTCTGGAGTGTGTTAAAGCCTCCAGCAACTCCTCTACTGGTGTGTGAGGAGCTTTTAATGGCAGATGAGCCTGGCTTGTTCATGTCGGTGTAAAATATCTCTGATTTCATAAATCGCAGAGGAATCAGCGAGGCTTAAACTCTACATCAGTGTTTCTCGGCTGCTGGGTTGTAAGCCATAAATGGGTCACTTTTCTGTTCCTGTAGTGGGTGGAAAAAGCAAACAAAGATCTAAATACAAACAATACGATCCAGCTAGTCACATTATCATACTACAAAAATAAAATAGGCTCACAAAAAATACTTACTATATTACAGGTTGCACATACAGTACAGTAAAAAATCTATAGTTTTTTATTGCAAATTTAGTCATTTAGTAAAAGCTAGTCATATTCTGTATGTTGTGCGCCTACATAACATGTTACCACAAAAACTGTGTAACATTAATTAATACAGTTAACCATGAACAATACATTTGTTGTTGAATTTGACAAATTAGATAAGTGTAAAATACACTCACTGGACACTTTATTAGGTACACCTTATAGCAACTTAATATTGAGGAAAAAGCCCCAATCAGATAGGCGAACGTCTGCAGCCCAGCCTTCGTTTTCAGATGTCTCCGTTTTCCCCATCCACACTAACACGGAGCAGCAGCGGTTTAAAACGAAAACAGCCTCTCCAGCGTTTTCAAAAGGCTCAGTCAAAACACTCGAAGGTCAGCCGTAGTGTGGACGGATAGCTTAACCTTAGCAAAGTGTAGTATAAGTGTAAATGGGGCCTCAGCCTCCTGTTTTTAGCTGACAGGAGTGGCACCCAGTGTGGTCTTCTGCTGCTGTAGCCCATCCGCCTCAAGGTTTGACATGTTGTGTTTTCAGAGATGCTCTTCTGCATGCCTCGGTTGTAACGAGTGGTTATTTGAGTTACTGTTGCCTTTCTATCAGCTCGAACCAGTCTGGCCATTTTTCTCTGACCTCTGGCATCAACAAGGCGTTTGTGCCCACACTGTTGGTGATGGTGTTTGGAAAAGGGTGGACTAAGGTTTAAGGTCAGATGTGGGAAATATCCAAACATGCTAAAACAATCAACAACCAGCCAAGCCCATTCTAAAAACCTTGAAACTTTTGGCTGTACTTGGGCTTGTTTGTTTTATATGCCCTGTGCTAAAAGCTAACATAACTTCTGAAAAGAGCCCGGACAACATGTATGCTAAATGAGGAATTTACTCAATTTTAACTACTTGTACTTCTTTTGAAAGCTTAACGTGTTATTTAAAAATAAAAATCTGATCCCAGAATTTGACAGAATATTCTGTTTGTTTTGTTGTTTTAGAGAAGTAGATCATCTGTTGAACATCTTCCTTTGAGCTAAATTGCTTTGTTTTGTTCATGAAGGAATCTTCTGAATTAATGATTCGATGACCCATTCATAAAGTAAGTCACTTCCTTTATTTCAAACTGAATCAGTCATTTTGAAAGATCAATGAGTAATTGGCTGCATCCAAAATCACATACTTCCATACTATATAGTACGCTAAAAACTAGTATGTCCGAATTCATAAAATTCAAAAAACAGTATGCGAGTAATACCCGGATGACCAGTGAGATTCTTAAGTGTGCATCAGATGGACGCTACCCTATTTCATGATGTACCGCAAGAGAATTCAAGAATAGTAGTGAAGCGACCAAACTGACGAGTGTAGGTCACATGATGATGGCAAAATGGCGGATGTCGAGTTTCATTCATACAGCTCATACTCATACTGTATAGAACGTACTTTTCTAACGACCGAGTAGTAAATTCAAATGCAGTACCTACCAGTAGTAGGTGATTTCAGATGCAGCCAATGAATCACAAAAACTTGGCGCCACCTACTGGTGGTTTTAATGTCATATGTACAATTCACGGCACATTTACTCACTCTATATACCGTTGCCTTGAACCGGGCCAAAGCACGCTTGTCTGCTCTCCCGTCTCCCCCGACGGCCCGCACTCACATTACATTCGGGCCTGGGCACGCTTACGTCATCGATGATGCACTGTTCAGTACACGCTCTAGCTCAGCACAGTGGAGATTTCTTTAGTTATATCGTTTTAGTTGTTTGATATGCGGTGACACGCAGTCTAATATTTCATCGAACAGATCAGCCACTTTTGACGCTCATAAACAATCATAAAGTCCTCGTTCTGCAGGTTTGCTAAAGCTGCAGCTGTCGTGCAGTGAGGGGTTTGCGTCTTTATTAAACTACGACGTTCATTGCGTTCATTAAACAGTACGAATGATTAATTAATCCATATGAAACAGTCCTTTAAAAGTTACGTCTCGCTTTCAGTTTCGGGCATGCTTGCAGTGCCTGAGCCCAAATTAACCACGCTCAGGCCTACCTCTTCCAATCGGGCCAGGGCCGCTCAAGTGAACCATGCCTAAGCCCGATTCAGAGCACTCACACTTCTCAAACGATCCGGGAAACAGGCCTGGACACAGTTTGGATAGCATAGTGTGAGTAAGCCCTTAAAGCAAGGTGCCAGCACAAAAAACACACTTAGCAAAACATTGATTAATTATCATTATCCAATAAATACACTTAAATAAAGAAAACACATGCAAATATTGATATGTAATATTTTTGTCAATAACGCACAGCACTAATTAACCTAGTTAAGCTTTTTAATTGCACTTTAAACTAAGTACTAGTGGAAATGATTACTTAAATAGTTACAAAAAAAATAATAATCATCCAAGTCCCTGTCTGTCTGGTCATTTTTCTAGACGTATCGGGGGTCACAAAGGCGATTACTGGACAAACATTTTCGAGGAAAGAGGCCAGTGTGGGAAAGGAAGAAGGGAAGAAGACAGGCCTCATCTCTGTTGTTTAACTATAAACAAATCTTATTCAAATAGCCTAGAAGAGACAACACAGCTGGCCGAAAGCTCATCAGGCACTGTCCCCTGCTGATTGATGACCTTTGCATCATGACAGGAGACGCCTAAGCAGAGCTGCAATTTGCGAAGACAACCTTTAGCATGGTGTCCTTTAGCACATTTAACATGCAACTGTTGTCTAAATGTGCAATTATGAGACAAAAGTGTGTACAGCACAAATGTTTGCTTGAAAAAAAAACAAAAAACCCACTTTTAAGATAGAATCGGTTTCTCTTTAGTATAAAACTTGTGTGGTTCACAGAAAAGAATGTGTGGTTCTAGAAAATGTACTAGACATACACACTACCTGACAAAAATCTCATCACCCATTCAAGTTTTAGAAACAACAAATAATAACTTGACTTCTAGTTGATCATTTGGTATCAGAAGTGGCTTATATGAAAGGCAAAGGCCTCTAGATTACGCTTATTTTACCAAAATAAAATATGATCATGCCTTGATTTTTAATTATTTAATTAGTACAGTAAGGTCTGACTTTGCTTAAACAAAAGTCTTGTCACTTAACAGAAATAATGTACAGTATAGAATATAAGGTCATGGAGCAGTGGAAAAAGTATTAATATTGTGTATGACTCTCATGAGCTTGGAGGACTGCATCTATACAACTCTGCAATGACTCAAATAAATTATCAATAAAGTCATCTGGAATAGCAAAGAAAGCGTTCTTGCAGGACTCCCAGAGTTCATCAAGATTCTTTGGATTCATCTTCAATGCCTCCTTCTTCATCTCACCCCAGACATGCTCAATAATGTCCATGTCTGGTGACTGGGTTGGCCAATCCTGACGCACCTTGACCTTCTTTGCTTTCAGGAACTTTGATGTGGAGGCTGAAGTATGAGCGCTATCCTGCTGGAGAATTTGCCCTCTCCTGTGGTTTGTAATGTAAAGGGCAGCACAAATGTCTTGATACCTCAGGCTGTAGATGTTGCTATGCACTCTGCAGATCTCCCGCACACCCCCATACAGAATGTAAATTCCAAACCATGATTTATCCTCCACCAAACTTGACTGATTTCTGTGAGAATCTTGGGTCCATGCGGGTTCCAATAGGCCTCCTGCAGTATTTGTAATGATTGGGATGCAGTCTAACAGATGATTCATCAGAAAAATCTACCTTCTGCCACTTTTCCAAATGATCAACAAGAAGTATAGTTATTATTTGTTGCTCTTACAACTGAGATTGTCGATGAGACTTTTGTCAGGTGGTGCACATACTGTATGTTCGCATACACTTCATCCCTTGTGTGCTGTTGGGGATGTTTTCATTCAATCTGGTTTGATTTTAAGTCTTAATTTGGCCTCGAATGTCGCTGTGTTTCAGCAAATGCAAAGATTTTTGCTGACAAATCTTATTCTGTGAACCCACGATTAGGTTATTGTAGTAATCTACACCTAGTAATCAGTAGTAAACACGAAGTCACATGGGTGTAATGTTCACTAAGTCAGAGTTTATTCTGCAAAGGCTATTCCATATTCTTTTTTACTGTTTAAAACAAGCCCAATCATTTTTTTTCTGTCAATGAAGGTATTTTTATTTAAAATTTGGCGTTTTTTTATCACTTGTTTCTCAATCAATACTTTAAAAAAGCTTTAACACATAGTGATGAAAACCTAGATGAAAAACCGAATCACCATTCTGTCCTGTGCGATTCTAACATATTCTGTACATTAAAATGGCTGATATTTGTGAATTACAGTAAGTAAATAGCTACATTTATGAATTACAAATTAACATTTAATAAATTATATAGGCTACATTGTTGATTTTTAGCCTGGATCTTGATGGTTACCAGTCAGCTTAATGAAAAGTAATGTGAGTCTGACCTAAAAGCTTTTTCAATTACATAAAAAATAACTACATATAATACTACAACATCAATTTAGAATATGAGAGAGACTTAGTGAGCTAATGTGAAGACCTGCATCTGATAACATGCATCTCTTATATTTATAAAACAATATAATAATAAAAAAATTTTTTTCAATGTCCAGAAAACAAGATCTATGTTACTGTACCCTGTGGGGTTAAACTACTCATGTAGTATTACATTTTATTTATTTTTATTTTTACTTAACAACCATCAGAAACATATGTTCTATATAGTATGAATGGAATTTGGGCGCACTGTATCCACCATCCTGTCATTATCACATGATTTGAACCAATAAATCATACGATATTGACAGTCCCAAAACTGTTTATTGTTAGAAGGAAAATGGCTGTTTGTAACTAGATTCTGAAAAAGGGAGAACAACACATTGACATTGTCAGTCAATGTCAATCTTGGCGCTCTGCACTGTGAAACACACTTGCTTTGCAAAATGACAGCTGTTTTTCCTTTTTCCACCTCAGCATTCTGCATGAGTCTGCAAGATGAGCAGCAGTATTTCCCAGACTCTGCTGTCATTTTCACTGACAGTCGCAGAAAACTGTCTGGGGAACGAACATCACTGCTTACAAATCAGCAAAACGAACACTTTTTACATAACATGTTTCTTAGAACGTTTCCTAGGATTGTACAATAACTGAGCGGACAACGAAAATGTGAGCCTGTTGATTAAATATTTAGCAATTTTTTGATTGTGGTCTAATAAATTAAAATATGTGAAATTGCTTTTACCCAAAGCGGCTTACAAATGAGGAATCATTCAGAGATTAAACATTATGAGGCAATACAAACAAGCAGTGCCACTTTTACAAGGGAACTGTTAGTGTTTAGAAAAATAAGAGCTATAGTAAGGAGGGATGGGGGGGGGGGGGGGTTACATTTATTTAAGTGTTCGCAATAGAGATTTTCAGCAGGAAGCAAATTACATAGGGGTTTGACCCCCATTATAAACACTTGTTCCCCCTCTGACGAACGTCAAAACAAGATGCTCACTCTTTAATACTGAGAAATAGTTTGCTCTGATCTTAAAATTAATAATTAAAACAATAGATTGGGCGTCACGGTGGCGCATTGGGTAGCACAATCGCCTCACAGCAAGAAGGTCGCTAGTTCAAACCTTGGCTGGGTTCTCCCCGTGTTTGCATGGGTTTCCTCCGGGTGCTCTGGAATTGGGTAAGCTAAATTGTCCCTAGTGTATGAGTGTGTATAGCTGTTTACCAGTGATGGGTTGCAGCTGAAAGGGCATCCGCTGCATAAAACATATGCCGGATAAATTGGCGGTTCATTCCGCTGTAGCAACCCCAGATTAATATAGGGACTAAGCTGAAAATAAAATGAATGAATGAAATAATAGATTATATAAATACATATTTGACCACCCTCATAATGGTTAATACCATTGTGAAAGCATTATATGGCCAGTCTGTCATTCAACATAGTCAGAAACTGCAGATGTAGACCACTGACAGACATCGTAAATGTCATAAAATAGGAGTTAGTTTCTACATACAGCCTAAAAGTAGAGTCAAGTTTGTATAATTTAACCTACAGTAACAAATAAAGTAAAAACCAATCAGAGGATACTGTAGAATACAGGAAATATCCCTCAAAACACTGAGAAGGTAAATACATTTTTATTAATAATTTAGATTTAATTTAAATAAATACATACATTTGATTCATTCAAGCATGTATTACACCAAGGGTCTCAAACTTAAATTGGCGGGGGGCCATATCAATGACCGACAATTCATTAGAGGGCCGTTTTAACATTCTAGCACATGAAAAAAGTGGAAACCTGATGTAATTGATGCACTCAGACATTCTTCCCCAGAGTATCAAAGCTCCTTTTTTGTTTCTTGTTGTACATATTGAAGGGGGATTTTAAATTGCTATGAAAATACTACACTTTAATAATTGGTATAATAATAATAATTATGTCCCACTCACTTGTTGCTTAACCAAAAGTTTAACAGATAGCGTAAGACAGCAGAAAAGGGTTCGAGTAACTTTAATGACTTTACTGGCAATTGTTCATCTCAATATCTAGCTTTTTTGTAAAACTACAAAGAGGAGAAAAGAATATATTCACATTTACTTTAACACGTTCAATTGAGCCAGCAGTCAAATTGCTAATGCACATTTTAAACAAAGCTTAATATGCATATTTGCAAAATCTACTGTATTAACGAGACCATTTGAATCAAATGTTAGCTAAATGATCATATTTACACCACCAGCATTACGTGTAAGCCATGAAGAGGTGTTTGTACAGCAAAATACAGGCGGTATAAAACTGATTATAATCAAATGAACATTGAATATTTACAAAAATAGAGCTTTAGTAAAAATAGAGCAATTACGGACATATATTTCAACGTTTAAATCATCCCCTGGCAACGCGGTGATGCAGTAGGTAGTGCTGTGGCCTCACAGAAAGAAGGTTGCTGGTTCGAGCCTTGGCTGGGTCAGTTGGGATTTCTGTATGGAGTTTGCATGTTCTCCCCTTGTCCGCGTGGGTTTCCTCCGGGTGCTCCGGTTTCCCTCACAAGTACAGTGCAGTACAGGTGAATTAGGTAAGCTAAAAAAAATAAATAAATAAATAAAATAAAAAATTGTCCATAGTGTATGTGTGTGAATGAGAGTGTATGGGTGTTTCCCAGTGATGGGTTGCAGCTGGAAGTGCATCCGCTGCGTAAAACATATTCTGGATCAGTCGGCGGTTCATTCCGCTGTGGCGACCCCAGATTAATAAAGGGACTAAGCCGAAAAGAAAATGGATGAACGAATGAATCAGCCCCAGAAATAATCTGCACGTACGTTACACCCGATCGCATACTACACGAGACTAACCGAAAGTAACCCAAATAAATAGTACAGTACTTTAAATGTCCAGTAGGTGGGGGGGTCAAAACCACAAGTGGCTATATGCGACTGCGTAACAATGATAGTGATTCAAAAGTATATGTTCTGTTGGGCTGAATCTTGTTATATTTTAACATCAGTTACGGGCCGGTGGAAGAAGGGCGGCAAATGGCAGTTTAAGACCCCTGTATTACACAAACTAACATTACCGAAAAAAGTTGCCCCTCTTTGCTTTATAATTGAATGTGAATTTTAAATGAATTTCATAAAGGATTTATTCAATGGGCCATTTAGGTAGGAGCATTTTTATTTCATTGCTGAATGAATCAGTACTTTGGCTGAATCAATTGAATAAATTAATACTAATAAATTACATCCACCTGCTGTCCATATTAATTTAATATTTAGAGGATAATTTAGTTTAACATATTAATTTAATATTATCATATTTAAAAAATGATAATGACTAAATAATATTATTATTATTAATAATAATAATAATAATACAGATCCAAAAAATTAAAAAATTAAAAAATTAAATTCATTAACTCATATTTGTTGTTCCAAGCCTGTATCGATATCTTTCTTTTACAGAATGTTTAAATGAATAAATAAATAAATAAATAAATAAATAAATAAATAAATAAATAAATAAATAAATAAATAAATAAATAAATAAATAAATAAATAAATAAATAAATAAATAAATAAATGTATATTCTGTTGTGAAAAAGTCATGGCTATTATGGCCTAAAAGTAATAACCTGTATGCCCTAGTATTAACACATTGTTTACTTGTTCAGTTCTGTACAAATTGCAAATAAAGCTTATAAATGCCGTTGCCATAACCTGCATTTTTAGGGAGTTTAACAAAGCACGCACTACTCTTGTGAATTTCTGAACCACATGTGTACAGAGTACAGACTAAGCATTAATAAATGAAATGACAGCCTGATTTAGCGCAGTTCACATGTAACCTCATAACCTTCAGAAAGAGGCAACCCTATTGCGACTGATAGTGTGGAATGTGCCGACATGGACAAGTCCCTGTTATTACAGCTCTCTTGGATTTCTACCTGTCTCAGACTAACAACTGTATAAAATTTCATAAGGCAACGCTGACACATCAGACACCTGCAAGTTCAACTGTTTCAGAAGGAATATTGGACAGAGGCTGCAATCAGAGGAATGACAAGTTACCACAAGCCCGACTGCATCTGAAGCTTGTTAACATTCCTCTGACAGGATCCCGTTCGAGCCGCTAATAAGGACTGACGTTTGTGCGTGAGTGTTTGTGTGGCAGAACTACAGTCATAAAGGCTACCGGAATTTGACTAATAGGCCACAGAGGGAAACAGTGGCCAATATTTAAATTAGTCTACATGTTCCTGGACGTGTTTGGCATTCCCAAGGAACTGCTGGACTAATATTGACAAATTTACAAACAGTACACAGGTATTACATGATTTTAAAGTTACATTTTAATTTAGAAGCATATGATACCATCCTTTGGAACTATTATACCAACCTACCACCCCAATTTTATCCTCCTTACACTGGCTGCCTGTTAAGTTCTGTATTGTTTATAAAATATTGCTTCTTTTCTATAAAGCTTTAAATAATCTAGCTCCTGTTTATCTAACCAACCTTCTGTCTTGCTACAATCCAACCCGCTCTTTAGTATCTCAAAACTTAGGGCTTCTGGTAGTACTCAGAATAGCAAAGTCTACTAAAGGAGGTCGAATGTTTTAATATATGGCTATAATCTAAAGATTATATTTACAGTAAAGCATATATACAATGCATTACATAACTGTAGGATGCATGTGTGCTCCATGCGGGTGATTGGGCTTGACAAACCTACCAAAGGACACCCTCCTCCTGTCTTTATACACCAGGCACTTTGTTCGAAATGCTTTTGTGTTTAATATGTTTGTTTCTATGTTTGTTCATATATAAGTCCTATTTTCATTTATAGCACTCTATTTTTGCAATTACATTTAATATCTGTTGTTTAAATACAATATGAACAGCTATGCTAAATAGTTTCTTTGTTCCCTATTTCTACCTGGGGATACCCATCCTGAGGCCTCTAAAGGTTGTGGATAGCCACTCGATGAGATCCAAGACCTATACTTAATACACTTCATTAAACATGTACACTTACACTACCTGACAAAAGTCTTGGTGTTTGATCCCAGTTGTAAGAGCAACAAATAATAACTTGACTTCTAGTTGATCATTTGGAAAAGTGTCAGCAGGTGAATTTTATTTTGATGAATCATCTGTTGAACTGCACAACAATCCTCACAAATACTGCGGAAGACCTATTGGAAACAGCATGGACCCAAGATTCTGACAGAAATCAGTCAAGGTTGGTAAAGGAAAAATCATGGTTTGGGGTTACATTCAGTATGGGGGTGTGCGAGAGATCTGCAGAGTGGATGGCAACATCAACAGCCTGAGGTGTCAAGACATTTGTGCTGCCCATTTTATTACAAACCACAGGAGAGGGCAAAATCTTCAGCAGGATAGCGCTCCATCTCATATTTAAGCTTCCACATTAAAGTTTCTGAAAGCAAAGAAGACCAAGTTCCTCCAGGATTGGCCAGCCCAGTCACCAGACATGAACATGATTGAGAATGTCTGGGGTAAGATGAAGGAGGAGGCATGAATCCAAAGAATCTTGATGAAGTCTGGGAGTCCTGCAAGGACACTTTTTTTACCATTCCAGATGACTTCATTAATAAGTTATTTGAGTCATTGCAGAGTTGTATAGATGCAGTCCTCCAAGCTCATGAGAGTCACACACAATATTAATTATTTTTCCACTGCTCCATGACCTTATATTCTATACTGGACATTATTTCCGTTAAGTGACAAGACTTTTGTCTAAACAATGTCAGACCTTACTGTCCTAATTAAATAATTAAAAATCAAGGCATGATCATATTTTATTTTGGTAAAATAAGCATAATCTAGAGGCCTTTGCCTTTCATATAAGCCACTTCTGATACCAAATGATGAACTAGAAGTCAAGTTATTATTTGTTGTTTCAAAAGCTTTTGTCAGGTAGTGTAGACATCACATATATACTATATAACTGGAGGTTAGCTATGTTTATATAAAATAACTAATGGTTAAAAGTTACTAGATAATTAATTAAAGTTATTAGTAACTAATAAACTTCTGGTAACCAGTACCTTTAACTTTTCTAATTATGATTGTAATGCAATAATGTGCACCTTTTGTAAAGGTGCTTTAAAACAATAATTATTGTGAAAAGTGCTAAACAAATAAACTTGAATTGAATAGAATTGAAGCAGATTTTAATAATTTAAATAAACAATTTCCTCTATTAATACATTTTTGTGGAATTAAAAATGTTCCGTGGATATTTGATGGCAATCATAGTTTTTCATTTTGCTTGCAAGCTACATATCGCAGTACTGAAAGTCACTTCATCAATTGGTTGTCTGCTGATTATAGGGATCATCCATTAGGACACATCTCTACCTAATCTTTAAATAAATCATCATCTACTTCCTAAAATTTGAGCTGACCGTAGAGAACCTTTAAAAAGCTCTAAAAAGTGATTTTGTCAATGCATCTCTTTGGTCTACAGTAACTTCTGGAGTTCTTTGCAACTTCAGTTTGCTTCTCAGCATTGTCTTCTGATTTTTGAAGTGTTTCTACTTTCATCATTGGTTTAGAAACAATTTTAATTCTAATCATGCCAGTAGATTTCACATTTAATAAACCGCAAGCAACCCGTTACATAAAACTTTGATGTATCTTATGATATGTTTCAGTTTTCAGATTTTACTGTAATGCATAATCTAAATCTTGATGCTCTTTATAACTACATAGAATAATTTATAAAGTATATATTAGCTTAGTCATCAGCACATTTATACAATACTGAACTCTGAACTGATATTAAAGCTTAAAAACGGACCTTATATTTTATATACAGTACTGGTAGTTTAAATCCACAACCAGCATTTAATGACTGCTCTACATCCACAGTAAACGTGATTACTTTCTTAAACGAGTGTTTTCTTAAAGTAAAATTCGTTTTTGCTATTGTAAAAGTAAATGTAGACTTATAGATTATATAAAATTAACCATATTTGTGTGTCCATTGTAATTAACTTACTATAATCACTATTTTTAAGGGATATTATTATGTTCCAGGTTAGTTCTAGGTATTGATTTTTGAGATGATGAGTATGATTTTTTTTCTCATGTAAAATCATGCATAATAATTTTTGACACTGATGTACAACAAAATCTGTATTGCAATAGACAGGCAGACAGAGAGAAGCAACATGAGAGTACCAGCATTCAGCCGTACATGTAGGACTCAGACACAGACCAAGAAAAGTACAGAATCATTTGTGTCTTTGTATAGTTTTACAGCCAACTGTGTGCTAGTTTAAAGCTCCGAACTTGTAGCCTACACCGAGACTAATAAAGCACAGTGAATTAACTTTGACTGAAGGGCATCACACACCGGATGCACCGCGACACGGCGCGCACATGACAGTTGAAAGTATCGCACACTTGCAGCGCCGGTGTGTCACCCGATAGAAACTTATGTTTAGAATTCAGAAATGCATGCCGCTGAATGGCGCAACGCTGCATGTCGCAGAGCGGCGCTTCTGGTGTACGACCTGCTAGAGGCTATAACTAAAGGGCGTCATACACCGAATGCGTCGCTCAGAGCCACCACGCGGCACACCAGACGCGCACATTCGCATGTTATTTAAAATGAAACTATTCAGATAACGCTCTGTGGCACGGCAGAAATATGAACAGTGTCCTGAGCAGGGCCAGCGCGTCCATAGAGGCGACCTAGGCGGCAGAATAGATTAATCCAAATTGGCACCATAGACGTGCTCCTAGTAAGTGGTTTTTCTCTTCATAGCAATCCCTATCTGATTATTAGCTACTACAGCAGGGGAGTTTCGAGACCTACCTGAGCTCAAACTCCCCTCTTGCCCTGCATTGGAGGGGGCCCTGGGCTCGAGGATCTTATGAGCTTAGCGCTCTCTCAGGTCATATGCTTTATTATCAATCATCAGCTAAGTGTGAACTCTTGAAATGCAATTAAGATGCACTAAGCTGACAACCTTACATTCTATTTGCACATGTATACGTATAGTAAATATTTGTTTTAACAAGTATACTAAAGTGACACTAACATTTGACCTACACCAACAAGACATGATCTTCTTTTTGCTGAAAGTTGACCCTATTAGTGTGGACTATCGGTTGGGTTTAGGGAAGGGAGTGGGTGGGGGATCGGTCGGTCAGTCAGTCAGTCGACAACGGCCTCGGGTGGATTTGCGCAAGAAAGCAGGTGCGAATGGCGACAAAAAACTCTTAAAAAGTGTATACAGCAGCCTCTGGTGGATTCACGAAAACAAATCTGCAAAAAAAATTTACCCCTGGGATGTATTTCGTGCTGTCCAGAAATGTATACAGGGGTCCGTATCAATAATGATCCTGGGTTGGCCAGACATCTGCTGGTGTTAAATTTCCATTTTTCTCTGACAAGCTTTACACTGTTCTGCATTTTACTTTTAACACTTTAGGAATACTGTACTCAGAACTGTCCTAATTCTTCATGGCATCTATTCTTTGAGATTTTGGTCCTCATTAACCTGACAGCATCACACACATTTGCTGCAGATTTTTTTCTGCTGCACATACATGGTGGCTTGAATCTCCAATTTCAGCACATCCCTTTATTGGATTGAGATCTGGTAACTGTGGAGTTACTTGATCCTTCCATCAAAATGCCACAGCAGAAATCAAGACTCAGCAGACCAGGCAACATTTTTACAATTATCAGTTGTGCAGTATGGGCTAGCCCTTGCTTCAGGCCTTGTTTACAGTGCTGCATTTAAATTTTATAACAACATTTAGATTAAATACTCATCATTTCATCAAGATCTCCAAACAGACTATACTGCTGAAAATATACATCACATGACCACACACACTCTTATATATATATTTGTTATTCGTGGTGGCTGAAGAAAATCTGTGGACTCGCTTTTGCCCAGCTATATATATTTTTCAAATTAACATTTTCTAGAAAGATGGCAGCGCTTTAGGCTCTAGTTAAAGCTAAACAACCCCTCCGTCTTAAGATCTTGCCTGTTTTCTCCAGCACCAGGCCATGATGGCGGTGTTACCAGGGCAGCGCCATCCTAGAGCCGCCAGGAACTTATCAGTTTCCACAGTAACGGCACAGAGGTGGGAGAAGATCATTATTTCTGAAATATTACATCTGAACGCCCCTGATAGAACCATAATTATGCTTTATAACCTAACTGTGTGCCGTTTATACATTCAGACTGTACTATTACATAAGATGAATCGCGTCCTTGCCACAAATATCCAAATAATCAGCTGGTGAAGGATGTTTTCTACTCAGCGGCCCATAGAATTACAATTACCTTTCATCCCCAGTGGTGATTTCCTATATCATAATGGGAAATGACAGTGATGCTGCAAGAAAATGAAAAGCAGTCGTCTTGATAACAAAATAACTGATGTAATACTGAAGAACTGGGGTTGAGAAATGGCTTCTTGCCAAAATAATACATGAAATACAGCAACAAATCTTATTTAGCATGATTAGTAATTTCCCCCTTGGAATTTCTTAAAAGAATATTTACCTGCAGGGAAGAAATCGTAATAAAAAAATACTTTTAAAGAAATCTCTAGTGTTTACCAAGACTGCATTTTTTGTATATATTAAAAACATATTGCCAAATTACTGTGATTAAAACAGTTTATATTGTAATATATCAGAAACTGTGATTTATTCCTGTGAGACAAAGCTGAATTTTCAGCATCATTACTCCAGCATCAGTGCCGATTTGTTGCTCAGTTATGATTGATACTCTACTATTGTCATTTCTGTTCTGTGACCCAGCTTCTCTTTGTTCTGTTTTCCACTAGTATTCAGTCATTATCAGACCCACCTAATCAGTTATTTATTTAATAGTTATCAACATGTATTAAAGATCCTCTGTAATCTTCATTATTTGTCAGATCTCATTTGGGTTGATGTTCTATAAAATGATGAGTAATTAAACGTATAGCATTATAAATGCCTTCACTGCTAAACTAAAGTAATAATTATTGAACTTAAAACATTTCAGCTGTTTTCAGTGACTCTTTAGTAGCAAATCAGTAAATTAGAATGATTTCTGAAGGATAAAGACTGAGTAATGATGCTAAAAATCAGGTTTTGCTCTATCGGATTAAATATGTACAGTTAAAATCATATTTATAATATATACACTACCTGACAAAAGTCTCATCGTCAATCTCAGTTGTAAGAGCAACAAATAATAACTTCTTGTTGATAATTTGGAAAAGTGGCAGAAGGTAGATTATTCAGATGAATCATCTGTTGAACTGCATCATAATCATCACAAATACTGCAGATGTCCTATTGGAACCCAATGGACCCAAGATTCTCACAGAAATCAGTCAAGTTTGGTGAAGGATAAATCATGGTTTGGGGTTACATTCAGTTTGGGGCTTGCAAGAGATCTGCAGAGTGGATGGCAACATCAACAGCCTGAGGTACCCATTACTTTATAAACTACAGGAGAGGGCAAGAAGGTCAAGGTGTTCCAGGATTGGCCAGCCCAGTCACCAGATAT
>CAIGQZ010035013.1:10063269-10081341 GCA_903798205.1 Danio tinwini | reverse complement strand
TTGCGGCTGGAAGGGCATCCACTGCGTAAAATCGTGCTGGATAAGTTGGCGGTTCATTCCGCAGTGGCGACCCCAGATTAATAAAGGGACTAAGCCGACAAGAAAATGAATGAATGAATGAATCTCTAATTTAGATTTTTTTTATTAAATTAAATTATCTTTAGATGTTATTATTATTATTATTATTGGCAGTTCATTCTGCTGTGGCGACCCCAGATTAATAAAAGCACTAAGCCGAAAAGAAAAAGAATGAATTATTATTATTATTAAGGCCATTTATTAAAGCAGTGCTATTCTGCTATAACTACATTTTTTAGTAGCGTGGTGGTAGCGTCGCTACTTCATAAATCAAATAGCTTTTCAGTAGTGAAGCTTTTATTAATCAAGTAGCACAGTAGCGTCCACACACACTATATTTACAGATCGCGGATCAAAAAGTGACAACACCAGCATTCACAGCAAGTGTCTAGCCGATGTAAATAAAGCCATATGATGGTGAGAATGACGATTTCTTCTTCAGTCTGTTTATCGGTGGTCGACAACAAACTTTTTGGTGCAATACTGCCACCTCTCACTCTGGTCAGTGTTAACACGAGAAATTTGCTTGATGGAAAGATGACAAAGATGACGGAGGGAGAGGAGGTATATATATATATATATATATAGTCTTATTTGTTTTATTTCGGCTAGAATAAAAGCAGTTTTACATTTTTTGAAAGCCATGTTAAGGTCAAAATTATTAAAATGATAAAAATGATTATTTTTTCGATAGTCTACAGAACAAAGCATCGTTATACAATAACTTGCCTAATTACCCTAACCTGCCTAGTTAACCTAATAAACCTAGTTAAGCCTCTAAATGTCACTTTAAGCTGTATAGAAGTGTCTTGAAAAATGTCTAGTAAAATATTATTTACTGTCATCATGGCAAAGAAAAAATAAATCAGTTATTAGACATGAGTTATTAAACTATTATGTTTAGAAATGTGTTGAAAAAATCTGCTCAACTGATAAACAGGGTGATAATAATTCAGGTGGGCTAATGATTCTGACTTCAACTGTATATATATATACAATTTACACAATAAATCATGTGACATGAATATTTAAGGTGACAGTGCCAAAACAATTTAGGTCCTACTGATTAGACCCGAGTGCAACATTTCACACTTTCTAGCCACCTCTTTCTCGCCTGTTTCCACTGATTGGTATGGTACGGTATGATTCTGTATGCTTTTATAGCAGTTTCCACTGTCAAAAGGTAGCAAAAAGCGAACCATATCATAACACTTTTTGGGTACCCTTTCCAAAGGTTACCTAGCACAACAAAAGGGTACCAAAAGGTGGAGCTAGACGTGCAGCTGAGCGCTATTGGTTTACAGAGGAACATCAGAGGAAAGCCAGGAGAATGAAAACAAAAAAAGCACAAATTTTTAAATAACAGCCGAGACATTACATCGTAATAATATATACGTATAATAATTAGCCATGGTTGACCCAAACTCAAACAAACCTTGTTGTCATTTTGAAGAACAGCCACAAAGCTAAGAAGAACCGAATCTGCCGTATGTCATGTTGTTGTTTACGAGGCTGTCTAAAAGCATGAGTGGTTTCACTTTCTCTAGAGATTTGCATGTGCTTGCTGTGCGTCTAGATTTGAAATAACTAACTTGAGCTTATGATCATAACGTGAGCATGATTATTGAAGTGCTTCTGACATCCTTTCAGAAATGAACAAATGCGAGAGTAATGCGCAAAAAACAAAGGAGAAGCCGAATAAAAAAACAAAGGAGCAAATGATTCTTTCAGCAACCTAAAACATGAACGAACTGCTATTACTGTATCATCTTTGCCTTTTGGACTATTATATGAACTCTGAATGAAGGAATTACTTTTTAACAAGATATTAACGCTATATGTGCTGGTGAAGAATAAAGATGAGAGGTTTTTACTGACTTTATATGTTTTGTATTGTTTATGAACTCAAATAAGGCCTAAATGTATGCTTTTTTTATTTCAGAGAGTGTAAGGCTCTGTATGTGTTATTTTTTATTTGATATAATCTCAGACATTACAGTAGGCTGTTTCGCATTATCATTGATCTGCAGCTATAATCAAATACTGTCAGTAGAAAGGTTAGTAATTAGCATTTATACATAAGTATTTATCGTATGTAAAGCATTTGTTTAGTATATATGAGAACTTCGAGTGAGAATGATGTCAACCACAACTTTCTGCCGAACACCACGTCTACCAAATGGGTACCACTGGTACTATTTGGCAGTGGAAACACTGATAAAGGTGACCCATACTGAACTGTACCACTCAGTGGAAACGAGGAATAATACACTTCTCATATTACAAAATCACACAGGGTTCAAGTCTACAAATTGAAAGGCATGTCAGCCTGAAATTCAGACTTGATCTGTAGTCGACATAGAGTAATTAAACTATCTTCATAATTCGGTTTTAAGTCATTAGTACTAGTTTCACTGCAGGGTAGGCTGAACAGATGTCCTTATTTTCCAGGGACAGACCCAACTTTTGTTGAATTGTCCCCAGCTGGAGCTGATTTAATTAAAATCGAATATTAAAAATGTGTCGCCGCCGTTTTTTTTCACAGACTATCAAGAAATAGAAAAGAAATTCAATGCTATTTTGACTACTGAACTAGACATTGTCCCCCGTATGCATTTCAGACATGCGGTCACCATACTGCAGGGCTGCTATCTTGAGTAGTGTAAACTGTACTGGATGAAACATCTCATATCAGCTCTAGTTTAGCATGAGCTCATGAATAAGTGCTGGCTAAAGACTGCAAATGACTCACTCTCCCGAGCTCTTTCTGCTGCGTGTCCAGAGGGACAGGCTGGGTAATTGGAGTCTTACCAGAGAAGAAAAGCAGTTAAGAGACTGAAGGCTTCTATAAAAGACTGCGTGCAAATGATGATATTGAAAATTAAAGAGCTACGACATGTGACTAAGACAAGTTACCCTATTTCTTATATCCGCACTGGTCATATAAATAGCCTTGACTTGACTTGGCAATGATGGCTCATTAAATGGTGGAGCTAGATCAGTACAGAAATAAACTTTTTTTTATTAAGGGGTGATAATTGCCTTAATAAACTGATTAGCTAAGGCATTCTGTTCATTATTTTAATGGATTACAGGATTTAGGGCGTACTCACACTAGGTACAGTTGCCTTGAACTCTGCCGAAGTGCACTCGTCCCCCCCATCCACTTTCCCCTCGACGGCCTGCACTCACACTGCATTTTTCACCTTCCGAGCCGAAGCACGCTTGCGTCATTGATGATGCGACTGTTCAGTTTAACAGGAAGAGAAGCGCTCTGGCGCAGCACAGTGGACATTGCTTTAATTATATCGTTTTGTATTATTTTTAGTCGTTTGGGATGCAGTAACATGCAGTCAAATATTTAGCGAAACAGATCTACCACTTTTGACGCTCATAAATTATCATGAAAGTCCTCGTGCAGCACGTATTTGGAAGTTTGCAGAAGGTGCTTCTTTAATAAACTATGACAGTTAGTGTTTATTAAAAAGTAAGAATGATTATTAATCCATATAAAACAGTACCTTAAAAGTGACGTTGTGTCTTCAGGTTCCGGCTCAGGCACGCTTTGGACACTACAAGTGTACCATGCCAAAGCCCAACCAAACTGCACTCTGGCACACCTCTTCCAACCGGGCCAGGGCCGGCCAACTGAAATGCGCCTGAACACTCACACTTGTCAAACGAACCAGGAAATGTGCCCGGGTCTAGTGTGAGTGCACCCTTAATCTCTGCTATTTACAGATAATGACTCATCAGACCTGGACCTTCAGTGTGCACTAGGATGGTTTGGTCTCAAGTGTGACACAACAGGCATAAGAATATGCAACTCCAAGCCCAAGGCCATGTTCCTCCATCAGAAAAAGGTGGCTTGTAATCTCTAAATTGGAGGAGAGCCTTTACCCTAGTTGAAGGAGTTCAAGTATCTTGGGGTTTTGTTTAAGAATGAGGGAAGGGTGGAATGTCTGTTGTGGTGAAGGAGCTAAGCCAAAAGATTTACTACATTCATACTCTTACTTGTGGTCATGAGCTTTTATGACCGAAAGGACAAGCAATCAGACAGAAATGAGTTTCCTTCATAGGGTGGCAGGATAAGAGACTTACTCCCAGGGCCATTTATATTGAAGTTGATATTTAGCCGCACCATATTGGTGTTTTGTATCTAGTTTTTATAAGATGAGTTAGCCCAACGCTCAACCCCAATCTGGAGCACCAGGACATATACACATACACTATGAACAATTCAGCTTACCCAATTCACCTATAGCAAGTCTTTGGACTGTGGGGGAAACCGGAGCACCCAGAGGAAACCCACGCCAACACAACATGCAAACTTCACACAAAAATGCCAACTGACCCAGCCGGGGCTTGAACCAGTGACTTTCTTGCTGTGAGGAGACAGGGCTACCCACTGTGCCATGTGTCATCCTGGATGAGAGACTATGGGCTCTATTTTGAGGATCTAAGAGCAAGAAATTCATTAGGACCTGTCCGGATCCCCTTTTGCTATCTTAAGGACAGAAGAAACGGTTGTCACTCCAGGCGCATGGTCTAAAAGTGCTGTCCTTATTCTCTTTATGAGTTATGGGTGTGTTTTGAGCCTCCTCTATTCAGCCTCTTCCGTTGGACCGGGGAATCAGGAAACAGTGGTGGACGCACTCCACTCAAGACATCATTACATATTTAATTTCATAATTTATCTTGAAGAAAACCTCAATACTTGCTCTGTAACATTAATCAAAGCAGCAGCAGCAGCAGCAGCAGCAGCATAGCAGGTCTATGCCCCCAAGACCAAACACATCAACATTGCTATACACTGTACATATTTATTACCATACTAAATCTCTCAGAGAGTTGTCATGACAGAAATAATTATTTGCATGACTGAGCTTTTTTTATGGCTTACTGTATTTGCAACTGTTAAGAATTGATAAGAAAGAATCGAAAAAGAACGGCTCTGAGGGATCGACTCTCAGAATTTTTCAGAACCAAGAATCCAAATAAAAAAAAAATCAACCAACAGCTCTATTTGAATCCAATTGCTGTCAATAAGGTTGTTCTGCATGAGAAGAAGTAGTTTGAGGGGGAAAAAAAACAGTTGAGTGTGACTTTCTCAAGTGCTTTTGGAATGAATGGAAGAGGGGATACAGGTGTTGAGTTTATAAAAGTGTTGCGTTAAGAGTGGGTTTCTCTAGCAGTAGGGTTATCCGAGCCTGCTTAAATGCTGTGAGAAAGTTGCCAGTGTGAATAGGTGTGTGATGATTTGAAACTTCCAAACATCTTGCACAATACTCTCTAGTTTGTATGTATTTTCAGCACAAAAGCAATGATGAAGAGGAAAAAAAAAACATATTTTTTCAGCTAAACCAGTAATGACTAGCCATATAGTTGCACTCATAAACTAAAGGTTGCTTTTTACCAGAGTGTGCAGTGTGTCCTGTCAGAAAAGTATACAAAAAAGCAGGGAACAGACCAGGTTAACTATGATTCACCAGGGTCAAAGATTGCTGATTTGTCGCCTATACACATGACTTTAAAAGTCATTGCTGTTCTTTTCACAGGTCATAAAACTTTGTTAATGCCAAAGTCAATTCAAAACATTTTACAATATAAGGATTACATAGAGATCAGTCTAGATTTAATCTGCTGTATACAGCATCTTTGGATTGCTGCTTTTCTTCTCTCTGATTATATTATTTTATAATTTAGAATACTAACACAGTGGTTGTCATTTGGACGAAAGAGTACTACTTTTTTCTCAGATTTTTGACATTTATTAGGGGGTTTACCTTTGCTTCTGCAACTCTCCAACGCCAGTTTAACAACACATGATTTTTTAAGTCATTCCAGGACATGTACCCTAACGTTGTGGGACATTGCGTTTTGATTGAAAATTTAATTTGGGTTGACGTCAAAACCCAACGTCAATGTTAAATGTCGGGCAGACATTTCATTTTGGTGACTTTTTAATGCAACCTAAAAACAACAAAATATCAATATCTAATGATGTTACAGCTTGACGTTGTGTGGACATTACCAATATGATGCTTATCAGACATTGGAATTAGTTTGCCATACCTGATGAATAAATGTCAGTATTTGACATCAATGTGACGTTAGTTTAACATGTTGGCTCGACGTTGGATTTTGGTCACTTTTCAACAGAACCTAAAATCGACAAAATATCGACGTCATTTCACGTCGTTGTTGGACATCAAAAAAACATTTTCCTTAGACGCTGGCGACCTAACCTAATCTAACCTAATATTAATGTCTTATGATGTTGTGTGTCTGCTGAGATTGGATCTCCATTGTTTTCACTGTGTTCACTCTGCAAGATAGATCAGATACACACCGCATGGCTACACTAGAAAAATCACAAACAACTGTCAAAGGCTAGTAAGAAATAGTGATGGCTGCTTTAGAAACACCTCTGCATGAAGCTTTGAAACTTTTACAAATCTTTAGTTTCGAATCAGTGGTTTCTTTTTATTGAGGAAAACATTCCAGAAGACTGTGCTTGTGCTAATCTTGCACTAGCTCTAGAATGCACATGTAGAGGTATGAAGTTATAGTTATGGCAGTCCTGTGGTTTATTTTATTCTTTATAGCTGTGTTTCTTTTGCGTTGATTAGTTATTTAGTATTAGTGTTACTTTAGTATTTAGTATTAGTGTTACTTTAGTATTAGTAAGTTCAGATTAGTTATAATGTGCTGATGCCCATCATTTCAACCTGTATGTCCTGGCGGGTGACGCTAGGGGGCGATTAGTGAGCAATACGTGAGCCGCAGGAGAGTTCATGCGTTAATGAAGAAGTCACACTGCCAGCACTGAAACGTTTGTAATAGCATGTGCTCATCTTGTGTGTGTGTTTGTGTTTGTATTACAGGTAAGATGGATGATGTGGCATCAAATGTTATGTTTAGTATGTGCTTAAAGGTGTAAATAATGTGTTTGATGGTTGTATATGTATGTTTATAAAATAACCGCATCAGCGCACGCGCGAGTGAAGGCCGCCGACGTCCATAAATGGAGATCGCGGTGACAGGCCGCGCGTGGTTATATAAATATACATATAATATACATATAACTTAATATAACATTTATTTAGTAAGAGTTTGCAGAGTATTGTACGTTAATGCAGTTTAATAATGGCATCATTGATATCAAAATGTTAGAAAGTATTTAAATAATAGTAAATTAAAATAGTTACTATGTTTAGTGTTAATACAATAAGAGTTTTATTACTGTTATTGATCTGTGGTATAGTGTATTATTTTGTGGAGGAACACAGTGACTTATAGTGTCTGTTCATTGTCACTGTACATTGGTAAATTGTATATTTGTGTTTGAGTATTTCTGTGTTTATCGTTCATGCATTAATGAAGAAGTCACACTGCCAGCACTGAAACGTTTGTATGTTGTATGTTTGTATGCATAGCATGTGCTCATCGTGTGTGTTTGTATTACAGACCGTGCAGTGTGAACAATAAAACAAATAATATAATAGTGCAACCAGAAAACTCAGCCTCTTCTGTGTGTGCAACACACACTTCTTTTGTTTAAAAGTCTACACTTCCTGACAAAAGTCTTGTCGCCTATCCAAGTTTTGGGAACCACAAATAATAACTTGACTTCTAGCTGATAATTTGGCTTACATGAAAGGCAAAGGCCTCTAGATTATGCTTATTTTACCAAAATAAAATATGATCATGCCTTGATTTTTAATTATTAGAAGAGTCTTCTAAAACAAAAGTCTTTGATCCACTTCAAATGTTGACTACTTCACTCTCAGAAATAAAGGTATGAGATCTGTCACTAGGGTGGTACCTTTTCAAAAGGTTCCCATTTGTACCTTATGGGTTCATATTAATAGCGCAAGGGTACATATACCTAAAAAGTACAAAAGTGTTCCTCTTAAAATTTTCAGATTCAAATATATGCCATTGAAGTGCCAATATGAACTCTTTAAGTACAAATGTGTATCTTTTGAAAAGGTACCACCCCAGTGACAGCTCACGTACCTTTTGATTTCAAGAGTGTATATTAACAATCAAATGATTGCTTTGCAACACTGTATGGATTGACAGGTGACAATAAGGTTTACATCCATTTCTCTGAAGGGAAGACTGGGGCAACTTTGACACACTGAACATCTTCAAGATTGAAGACACATATTCAGAGCATGCTCAGCAGAACAGGACAGTGTCTGTTTTTTCTTTTTTTTTTATAGCTCTTTTTTCTACTAGTTTTGATGCCCTTCATTTTGAACTTTGTTAAAGTTTCTGAAAGATTGATTCTTTAAAATGTTATGAAAATTACTTTAAATAGGCTAGAACATTATGTTCTTGACTCATCAGCTGATCGATATATTGGATTTTTGCATTTATGATATAATATAATCTAATATATAGGCGACGCAGTGACACAGTAGGTAGTGCTGTCGCCTCACAGCAAGAAGGTCGCTGGTTCGAGCCTCGGCTGGGTCAGTTGGCGTTTCTGTGTGGAGTTTGCATGTTCTCCCTGCGTTCGCGTGGGTTTCCTCCGGGTGCTCCGGTTTCCCCCACAGTCCAAAGACATACAGGTGAATTGGGTGGGCTAAATTATCCATAGTGTATGTGTGTGAATGAGTGTGTGTGGATGTTTCCCAGAGATAGGTTGCCGCTGGAAGGGCATCCGCTGCTAGAAAATGTGCTGGATAAGTTGGCGGTTCATTCTGCTGTGGCGACGCCGGATTAATAAAGGGACTAAGCCGAAAAGAAAATTAATGAATAATATAATATAACATTTCTGATATTTCATTGAAGCATGAAGAGTTTCTTAAACCACAATGGTAAAATTTTAAATAATCTGTTAAATAAAATAAACAATAATAATAATTCAAAATTTTAAATAATCTGTTAAATATAAATGGAAATAATAATAATAATTCTTATTATTATTATGTTTTTATCTAAATATTTAAGCCATACCATATAAGCTGTTGCAACACTCTGCAAGTCTTTATTTATAATAGAAAAGAACAAAATTGGATATTTATGTTTTATTTAAGCATTTTTAAACCTAAAATAGTATATCTTAAATAATCTGTCAATTATAAAATAATTTAAAATAACCATTATTATTATTATATTATTATTATTTATCATCATCATGTCTTCATCATAATTTTTAAACCCTACTAAATAGTAATATGCATTTATAATATAATATAATAACCAGTTATTTAAATCTGAGATATTTCCTACATATCTATTCTCATAAATAACACGCAAAATCTTGCAAAAATCCACATGCTGTCTTTTCAGTGATTTGGCTTCTATGGCTTAAACTCAAGCAAAAACTCGCAGATTACTAGCGCCATCTAGTGAATGATGTAGAAGAAGTCTCAAAGCATCCAGATGACCATCATCACAGTTGAACACATCGTTACGGTTAGAGGTTGATACAGCATTGATCACCAGTATTACATGGCATTTTTGTGTGTAATTTGTGCAGTGATGACACATTAAGATGATTAGCTAGGCCTTGTCTGGCAGTAACCTACCATAAGTGTGCTAATTTCTCATTGTTCTTATTTCTTGGATGTTTATGCGGTCAATTCAGTTTTTTATGCCATAACTTGTATAAAGATCAACGAACGTTTTGCTCTATTAGTTAAATATTCATAATTTCTAAAACTGGATACATTGACTGAGGTAATCTGTCGAAATGTATAATCATTTCTAAAACTGGGTACACTGTGGTAAAACAAACCATTCACATTTTCATTATAGGCTATATTTAAAATGTACATTACACAGATTCATTACAGCCTAATGATTTACATAGCCTAATCATTCTACTAAACACTATATTGAAATAAAAAAAATAATATGCTTACATTTTGTAGCTTGGACATTCTTTTGTATTGTTACAAAAGTTAAATATTAAAAAAATTAACAAACAGCCAAGAATCGATCTGACAAGATTGTGCACTGAAATAAAAGATTCAAACTATTTAAATGTGTGGAATTTAAACAAACAAATTAAATTGAGAAATGTTCAACTTAATGTTTGTTGATATTCAGCCCAATTCAATAAATTGTTTACAACCACTTAATTAAAATCTGTAAATCCAAGGAATCATCTTTGAATATTTTTTTTCAGCATTCTGGATATGGTTAACTTTAATTCTCAAAATGTCTAGAAATAGAGCAGGAAGGGAAGCTTACAGTTTATTCAGTAAGACTGGCAGATAGAGATTATTAAAAGGACGGCTTTATGATTTTAAGAGGATTGTTCAGCCTTTAGGAATGAAACTTCTCTAGACAGGAAATGTCTTTCACTGTCCTTACGTTTTTTTCGACCCTCATAAAAAGTCTAGAGTTTTAAGTCTAAAAGGAAACTGAGAAAATACCTGTTTTATTAATTTATTTTTAATATTTAATGCCGTAGCCATCTTGGTGAAAATGGTGGTTCTTTTTTTTTTTCTCAAAAAGTGGACTTTTTGCAGTTGCATGCCTCATTTTCTATTTAATTATGAGATTTAAATACTGCATTTTAGTGACATTTTACACAGACAATGTTTAGCTGAATCAGCTTGTTGGATGGTCACCATAACCACACTCTCTGAACATTTCCTAAAGATTTAGAAACATGAAGAATACTTGTTGTTAAAATACACATTTATTACATCATATTCTTGTCTGTGTTGTTTTGTTCTGCATTTCAGGCGTTTGTCTTTGAATGAAACTGAACGCGACGCAACAGAAATTGGCAGTGGCTTAATATATAGAATTATTAGACAAATTAGCAGTCGCTATAAGTTAGAAAAAGACTAAGTTTAATAGCGTTTGATAGCTATGCACACTTTAAAAAAACAATTCAATTTGTTATCTTGTTTTAATTTGAGCCAGAAAGTTTGTCAATGTAAACTAATGTTTAAGAGCAACTCCATAAACAAATATTAATTTTATGATCATTACTACGGAGAAAACTTGTGATCTTACCTTTTCAGTTGTCCTCTTCACTGGTAAAAAAAAAAATGGCAGGTGTTTTGTTTTTGTTTGTTTCTTTTTTTTCATTTTTGCAGACTTTGCAGGGGGCACATAATGATGACGTGATGACGTTTGATTGGCTGATGGAGTTGTTGTCCCTGGATCATCATAAAAAATGTTGGTCCCAGGACAGGCACTTGGCAAAATCAGGACGTGCATCATGATAACAGCAAATTACTGTAGGATTGCTATATCTTTTGCACCTTAGTTATGGGAATTTAAATACTATTAATATTTTATTCAACAAAGAAATTAATATAAAATAACATTTATGCTAGTACAGGCACTTTTTTTTAATATTTAGAAATATTTACAGAATTATTGTTATTATGAAGTACCTCACAGTAATTTACTTTAAATTTACATACAGTACCTTACTGTGAAAGTAATGCAGCTATTAGCCAGAAATTTACTGTAAATTTAAGATTTAAAATATTTTATAGTGTATTCTACACTCTCAGAAATTAAGGTGCGCGAGCTGTCACTGGGGTGGTACCTTTTTAAAAAGGACACATTTGTACTTAAAGGGTCCATATTGGTACACCAAAAGTATATATTGGTCCCTTTAAATTTTAAGAGGAACACTTTCATACTTTTAATATGTAGCCTTGTGGTATTAGTTTTTCTCAGTGGCTTTGGTGCATTTCTCACAACACTATTTACATTTGCACAACAGTTCATGCATTTCTCAAAACAATTAGTCACTTGTGCACATCATAGTAGCAGTTTCTCACTCCTTCTAGCAAATTGCAAATGCTTTTGGACATAAATCAATTGCTTTCATACAACTCTCTGCTGTTTGTAACATTATCATTTGCTTATGTCATGTCAGTCAAAATGAACTAAACTTGTGGATGCTGAATAGTCATATTAAACTAATAGTCCTCATTTCATTACTGGAGTCATCAAATGTTGAACTAGTTGTCAAAATCTGTCAAGCTCATTTTATTTAAAAACTTTTAATCTTTTTTTTCTGAAAATGTCTCCTAAATTGAACAATTCATGAATGATTTACAGACCTGTGTATGTTGTAGGTTCAGTTCCAATATGTCCTGCAGTATTGTTTACAGTTGTGCACAGCTCTACCCAAAGGGAGTTTATGTTTGTTGTAAATAAGGGTGTGTTTATTCTTCTGCACAATGCTGTGAATAAATTAGAATTGCAAAAAGCATCTGCAGTAAACATGTGAAACACATATTCAGTGTCTTGTACTCAGATACCTCACTAAATGAGTGTTGTCTAACTTTACTATAGTTTTCAAATGGCTGTGCTAATAGTATATAGTGCTGTCTTGAGCATTTTCAGAAAGTGTCACCAAAATCTGACTTTTTTTGCATTAAAAAAAATGTAGAGTAAACTGTCTTGATGAAAACATGACAAAGCCATTTGACTATAATGTTCATAAACAATGGTAGCAGGACTTTGCATTTTGATGACACTTTCATTGACATCAATACTTGCTTTTAAGGAATGAGCTATGCATTTTGAGGAAGTGACACGCTTTTTCAGGTTATCCACTAGGTTTTGCAGTTTGTACTATTTGTTTTGAGAAATGCATTAACAGTTGTGCAGATGTAAATAGTGTTATGAGAAATGCACCAAAGCGACTGAGAAAAACTGTAATAGGGACCTTTAAGGTACAGATTTCTACCTTTTGAAAAGGTACTACCCCATGCAGTGACAGCTCGCCTACCTTTATTTCTAATAGTTTATGGGCAGCTTTTGGTGCTTCACACCATCTTGTTTTTTCAAGAATAAGGTCCAAGAGTTATAATAAAAGTTACTTGTGAAATATTTTCTCTATTTAAAATCAGCTGATTATCTGAACTCACACCGAAGCGACAGGATTCCTCTTGGTACTAAAGCCTTTTTTGATGGATTATTTTCACTATTTATGATGGCATAGCAGTCAAAATAGGACAAATGAGCTCATGTATGGGACAAATTGTGGACTTTTGCTAGTAAGGGGGTGGTCTTTCGTACCACCCGAGCCCCCTGGCTACAGGCCTGATATTGAGTAAACCCTAATAAGTTGAGACTAATCAAAGGATTTGAGGAAAGTGATTCCCTTAGTTTGTTTGAGTAATGGGATATTGACAACTCAATTAAATGAGTTGACCAAATGTGGTCTCTTCATTGAATTAACTTTGTTTAACTAATGTTTGAGTAAAGATAACTTAAATGTTTAAGTACAGATAACTTAAATTGGCTAATAGACTAAACTTTCTAAATTTTCAGCTTTTATGTTCTTTACTTACTTACTCCCACCTATTAAATAAAATATTTTTGCTACCAAATGAGTAAGTTAAACACACCTGTTTAAGTTTTGATGCCAAAACTTGTTTTTTTTAAGTAATGTCAAGTTATATTAACTTAATATCTTTAGTAAACAGCGGGGTTTACAGTGTATACGTTTCATAGCCCATCACAATGGTTCATTAATTCATTCATTTATTTATTTATTTTTGCTAAATGTTTGTTTTAGACCATAGAAGTTAATTATAAGATCATATTGGTAACCACAGGCAATTCGTCATCCTGCAACTGAAAGTGTCACCATATTTATTTATTTATCTAAAATTTAACTTTGCATTTCCAGTATAACAACAGCTGCTTGTTGTTGTGAATTTACCAGGATATTTTTAGCTCCCCGCAATATCATAAACACTTGATGATGGGCTCCTTTGGCTAGTAAGCAGTCACCTAGCAACCAAATATGAGCGTGCTAATATAAACCCACAATGCCTTGCCTACAGTAATATGCATAACAAACAACACACATTATGGCGCTGAGGAAAATACCTCTTTGTCTTCAGAAATAATTATAACAATAACATTTTTTCAAATGAGAACTGGCACGCTATACTGTATGAATTAATATGCTATGCAATTACGGACACTGACAGGAGCACAGTGTGTTTTGGATGTCAGAATCTGTGTCATGACTGGCAGGCTCATACAAACAGATTGAGTCACATAAGAAAGATGAAAATGAAAATGTGACTGCATGAATGACAGCGATCTGGAGCGTGGTAGTCCATTTTTGGCCTGCCACATCCACTCTCTTCTCTTATCTCATCAGAAGCATGGCAGTGTGTGGCCTTTTGTGCAGTTTGACAGGTGACCTTGTGTGTCTGTTGTCTATTCTGGGTGACATTTGTCAGATATGATCAGAGTTCTGGAGAAAGCTTGTTATTTCACAAACGGGTGAACAATTTCAAGAGTCCCTAAAAGGAACAATGCCTCTTATTACTTGTTAACTTGTTTTATTATTATTATTATTATTATTATTATTATTATTATTATTATTATCATCATCAGGGCTTGACATTGACTTTGACAAATTTGACTTTGACATGCTAAAATTACTTGATTTAGATTTTGTGGAATGTCCACACGCCTTTGTTTTACTTTTGTGTTTGAGCTTGCTCAGGGAGCATGAGCACATGGGTCATGGTTTCATAATGTTGTATTACAATTAGTTTTTATTTAACATGACTTTTCAGAGCTCAAAGGATTTACCAAATTTATCTCTAACCACACTAAAAATAAATAAATAATTATTTCTTAGCCACAAATTTTAAATAATGTTTTAAAAATTAAATGAAAAATTTTTAATAATACATTTTATTTAACAAAACATTTCCTTAAAAAAATATACACATAAATGGTAAATTAATATCCTATATCCTGTTTAAATAATGGTTAAAGCAAAAGCAACCGGTGCTGCCTACAAAAACCAATCTGGAGCTCTTGAAAGCAGCAGGACTGTGGGTGCATGAACATAACTTTTTGTCTAGTCTATTTTTAAGAGAACTGATCACACCAGTTGCGTTTCCAGGCACGGTTGTTTTAAGCAACGAGACGGGAGTGTGCACGTGTTTTAAACAGTCACGCGCACGTGTTTTAAATAGTCGCGCGCATCACATCAGCTGTTGGCGCGAGTGATTATCCTCTCATTCGGTAATCAACTGGCTTTCTTTCGCCCGCACGAACACAATTATTTTTGTCAGTTGTGCTGCGTCTCGATTCTAAGATCGCATTTGCACGAATATTAGGCCATGCTTATTGTCGAATCCTGCTTTTAAGAAAACTACAATTTAAAAATGATTTTCAACCAGCCAAAGTGGCTAGTGGAGGTGGCTGTCTAACCCGCCAGAGCTAAAATCTACCCGCATTTGACTGGTTGGCGGGTGTTAATGTAAAACCCTGATTATTATTATTATTATTATTATTATTGTTATTATTATTATTGCTGTTGTTTTTGTTTCAGGAAATTCACCTCCTGTCCCAAATATTGTGTTTTTTTTTGTTTGTTTGGTCTACTTAAATTTTGCATGTTTGTCACACTTAATGTTTCAGACCATCAAACAATATTAGTCAAAGGTAACACAAGTAAACACATCATGCAGTTTTTAAGCATGAGCCGCTTTTTTTAAGCTTTTGCCAAAGCATCTCAATTGGATTTAAGTCAGGACTTTAACTAGGCCACTCCAAATTCTTCATTTTGTTTTGTTTGGTTTCCTCAAATGTTTTAAGTTGAGTCAGCTTCTTTTTTTTTACAGTGATTGTAGGAAAAGGTTTATAAAAAAGTCAAAAAGGTCAGCAAACTAAATTCATAGAAATAAATACCAGAATTGTGAGATGTAAACTCATAGTTGCAAGCTTATATCTGGAAGTATTTTTTTTTTTAAATAGGAATTCTGTATAACAAGCGTAAACAGTTTTTTATGAAAGTAAACCAACAACCAAAAAACTAAACAAAACAATAAACAATAGATTGCAATGTCAAATCTGAGAAATAAACTTATGTTAGAATACAAGTCTGAAAAGTGATAATTTTATTTTATAAAGTTAAATTCCTTAAAGGAAAGTTAAATTCCAAGAAAAATATGCAGAATTAAAAAAATACGTAAATGCAGACTTCTTCAGAAAAACAATGCCACAATTGTAAGTTGTAACCTTACTTACAAGTTTAGAATACACAACTTAGAGAAATGAACTACTAAAAGTGAGAAAACCGAGTCTGTATTTGTGACGTGGTCTTTTTACTCTATAGACAACATATGCCACAGGTTTTAAGAACTAGAGGAACATCAGTTTAAACATATGCCTAAATATCGATACATAACCCTTGACATAAAAGCCACACGTTTATAGTATAACATCTACAGTAAACAAGCAAAATATAGCTGTATACTACGGTATACGTTTTATTTAACAAAACATTTTAAAAAAAAAAAAAACAGTTAACACCAGTTATCTACACATAAATGGTAAGTTAATATCCTATATCCTGTTTAAATAATGGTTAAAGCGAAAGCAACCGGTGCTGCTTACAAAAACCAATCTGGAGCTCTTGAAAGCAGCAGGACTGTGGGTGCATGAACATAACTTTTTGTCTAGTCTATTTTTAAGAGAACTGATCACACCAGTTGCGTTTCCAGGCGCGGTTGTTCTAAGCAACGAGACGGGAGCGCGCACGTGTTTTAAACAGTCACGCGCACGTGTTTTAAATAGTCGCGTGCATCACATCAGCTGTTTTTTTTTATTACATAACAAGAACAATGGCATACAAAAAATGAGGAATGCAATGCTTAAATTTTTCCACATTACAGGAACAAATCAGTACAAAGTAAAATAAATAAAATAAAATTACAGGGCATATATATATATATATATATATATATATAAATTATGAACAATTTGCATCCGAAAAATTGCATACATCCTTATAGCTTTTTTATTTTATGTGTCTTTTAGGGTTTCAATATAATGCTTAAGATCAATTTTAAACAAATAAATATTAGGCTTATCATTAGCCCATTTTTGTTTGTGTACATGGTACTTCCCATATATTATCATTAAATAAGAAATTTTGCTCCAAAGTTTTGTTATTATTATTGTATATCAAAAAAAAAAATCTTAAAAGCATAAAAGCCACACGTTTATAGTATAACATCTACAGTATCTATTCTCCTCTTTGAAACTGGCTTTTCATGTTTCCCTATTCAAGGTAGCTATAACACACAGCAGAAGACCAGAAGTCCAAAAGCTCTGGTCAGACACATACAGTCCAGAATCCAATTAGATGTGTTGCTCTGCACTGGAGAGCTTCTGTGTGTTCATTAGAGTCAGTCAGGGGAAGGCTTCTGGTCTACAGCACATGCCCTCAGAACAGATGGCTCCATTAAAACCCACTGAAGTCTCTTCATTTCAAAAGCGGGCATCATATAAAAGAGGAGATATCATAGGACATCACTAATAAATATTTACTGTGCATCGTGAAAAATGGAGAGAGAAAAAAAGAAAAGAAAATGGTGTGTGCGTGCGTGTGTGTGTGTACTATTAGTTTGTATCACATTCTAGTGTTTCCCTTTTGTTATTTCTAAGCATGCACTCATATGTTGTCACAGCTAGTCCTTTTTTTGTCTGTTTTTATTTACCTGTATTTCTTTTAAAGACAGGAGATCAATGTCGGGTGTTGTTGGTTTGTGCATGCAAGTGTTAGCCATCTTTGTATATCAGTATTGTAGTATCTAATAGATCCACAGTGCTTCCTCTATGACATACAGATATGTTTAACTATCCATCAGTAGCCTATAGGACATGCAAACAACATGCTAATTCATGCTACAATAGTGTTAAGACATTCTAGCAAGCAGTGTTATGTTAATGTTAACAATGTTATGGCATGCTAACAGTGTGTTAAACATGATAACCCTTATGAACATTAACCATAGTTTTACTATTGTAACCATAGTTAAACTATATGGTTTTTGTAGTAAACCACAGTAACCACAAAATGAACAATAGTTTTACTATGGTTTTTGTAGTAAAACAACCAACACAGGCTCATTCTGAAAATGTAGTCACGTGGACATTTCTGGAGGCAGTGAAATACGTCCCGGGAGGTACGTATTTTTGCAGTTTTTGTTTTCACAAATCTTCGAGAGG
>CAIGQZ010035013.1:10029459-10056438 GCA_903798205.1 Danio tinwini | reverse complement strand
ATCCATCCATCCATCCATCCATCCATCCATCCATCCATCCATCCATCTCTATCTATCTGTGTGTGTGTGTGAATTTACAGTTTTTCTCAGTCGCTTTGGTGCATTTCTCATAACACTATTTACATTTGCACAACTGTTAATGCATTTCTCAAAACAAATAGTGCAAACTGCAAAACCTAGTGGATAACCTGAAAAAGCGTGTCACTTGCTCAAAATGGAGAGCTCATTCCTTAAAAGCAAGTATTGATGTCAATGAAAGTGTCATCAAAATGCATAGTCCTGCTACCATTGTTTATGAACAAGATAGTCAAATGGCTTTGTCTTGTTTTCATTATGACACTTTACTCTGTACGTTTTTTCCAATGCAAAAAAGTCAGATTTTGGTTACACGTCCTGAAAATGCTCAAGACAGCACTATATACTATTAGCACAGCCATTTGAAAACTTCAGTAAAGTTAGACATCACTGCATTTAGTGAGGTATCTGAGTACAAGACACTGAATATGTGTTTCACATTTTTAATGCATTTGCTCTTTGCAATTCTAATTTATTCACAGCATTGTGCAGAAGAATAAACACACCCTTATTTACAACAAACATAAACTCCCTTTGGGTAGAGCTGTGCACAACTGTAAACAATATTGCAGGACATATTGGAACTGAACCTACAACATACACAGGTCTGTAAATCATTCATGAATTGTTCAATTTAGGAGACATTTTCAGAAAAAAAAAGATTAAAAGTTTTTAAATAAAATGAGCTTGACAGATTTTGAGGACTGTTAGTTTTATATGGAATGACTATTCAGCATTCACAAGTTTAGTTCATTTTGACTGACATGACATAAGCAAATGATAATGTTACAAACAGCAGAGAGCTGTATTAAAGCAATTGATGCATGTCCAAAAGCATTCGCAATTTGCTGGAAGGAGTGAGAAACTGCTACTATAATGTGCACAAGTGACTACTTGTTTTGAGAAATGCATGAACTGTTGTGCAAATGTAAATAGAGTTGTGAGAAATGCACCAAAGCCACTGAGAAAAACTGTAAATATGTAAAATCAGTCCTGACACGCACCAAATCACAATTTTTAAATCACTTTTCAGTAATTAAAAATAATATTAATTATTGATTATAGTAATGAGTTTCTAACAAATGATTTTGATGTTTCCATGTCTTCAAATTATTATTATTAATATTATTATTATTTCTTTTCTAAAATACACTGCTCAAATTAACCTTCTCCGTCTGAATAATACATACATAAATAATATTATTGTCCTTTAATTGTGTGCTTTTATATATCTTTAATTTGATTATATAGTTATACAGTGGTTTTTTTTTTTATAATTCACACTAGACCAGAGCTGTATTCACCCATCCTGAAAAAACGAGGACAGGGCTGCGTGTAACAGGAGGCGGGGAGCGGGCGCCATGACAACGCCCTCAAACCAATACCGTAAAGCGGTAAAGGACGTCGTAAACACCGACGGCTCTGTGTTGGGAAGCGTCGGTCGCTGTGGATCGTTGTTAGTGCTGGAGATCAGCGGCAGTGTGTGTGGAGACCGCGCTTGATCAAACTCCAGCTCTCCATAAATCGGGATAAGAGGAAGAGTCCAGAATCGTGCACCAATTTATTTGACCGAATTAGAGGCTTGAGCACTGTTTATGTCTCCGGCTAGGTCGCTAACTGGCTGATCTCCTAATGGAAAGAGCATCTGAGTTTGTCTGATGTGCGTCTGGGATACAATGTTTCTCGTGTTTCTTTTATCGGAGCGCTACAGAGTAACAGCACTGAGAGCTCCAGCCTGAACAATGACTCCGAGTAGCCGACCCAGAGACTCCTCGCTCCTGCAGGACTGACTGAAGAAACTCTCGCAGGTTTGTTAGAGCCTCTTTCTCTATTCAGTTTTCCCGTTGAAAGGTCCGTTTCCAGCCAGTTTCTGTTCGGTGGTCGCTCCTTTAGTTCTAATGGTAGTTTCAAATTCTGTTGTTGGACATTTTCTACCAGTAGGTAATGGTAAACAGAGAAACGTCCTGGATAATACACCGCACTTTGTTCATTTATGATTCTGTTTGTGTATTTAATGTTGATTACATGTCGACGAAAACAATGTGATTTCAGTATAATTGTTTCTATAAGCTTTATCTGTCAATCTAACGCCTGGAAAGTCATCAAACTTGGAAAGTTAAGTACAATTTCTTATCTTATTGTAATGAAGAATCAATATACATAAAGATACCCCAAGGTTTTACTACAAATAAAAAAGGCTTTTTATTGACTAGTTTTACCTTGTCATCACAAATCAACCATTGAGGTAAACTTGATTTTATATTCACACATTCACTTACTTTCTCCTTATTAATAATATAATTTCAGAAAAGTATTCCTTGCAAATGTTAAATAGGGAAATCATATTAGCAACCAATGATAGAGGTAAATTTGGTTTTATATCCACACATTCGTTCATTTAGAAGTCTCTATATTGTTTGCCATGTTACTTTGAATATTCGATCGGAATTAGCATGCAAGTATGACTTTACAACAACATTAACACTATCTAATTGACTATGAACAATATTGTACTTTGATAGTCATTGGCTGTTTATATGATTTCTCTATTTAGAATTTGCAAATAATTCTTTTATTAAATTATATTATTAAGGAGAATGTCTGAATATCCAAAAATAAAACCAACTTTACCTCTATCAACCAATGACTGTCAAAGTACAACATTGTTCACAGTTAGTTAAATGCTGCTAATGTTGTTTTGAAGTCACACTTCACCTACGTTACGTGATTTCAGACCGAATATTCAAAGTACCATGGTAAATAATACAGGGAGCATGTCACTGAACGAATGTGAGTATAACTCACCTTTACCTCAATGACTTTTCCTTATAAATTTCAATCATTTCAGGAAATGTGTTAGGAAATCATATTAGCAGCCAATGACTATCAAAGTACAACATTGTTCCCAGATAATTAAATAGTGCTAGTGTTTTTTTAGTCATACTTGCATGGAATTTCGGACCGAATATTCAAAGTAGCATGTAAACAATATAGGAACTGTGTGATTGTTCAAAAATGAACGAAGGTGACAACAAAACCAACTTTACCACAATAAATCAACCATGGTTTTGCCTCGTTATGATTAGTTTAATACTATTTGTAGTAAAAACAAATGGTAATCTATGTATCTAAAAAAACAGTTTTAACACTTTTACTATAGTAAAACCACATCTGATATGTTTATGTAAATCTAAGTCAAGTCTAATACTTGTTCAAAATACTTGTTATAACCCAGACAAATTGATATCATGTCTTGCCTCATCTTTAATCTTGGTAATCACAAATTACCCATGATTTTGCAACTTCCATAGTATGTGTAGTAAAACTGGTAACACAGCTAGCAATCTGTGTCAAAAAATAAAAATGTTTAACTATATCTGAAATGTATAACTCTGATTTAAGTCTAATTAAAAAGACGGGTTATAACCCAGACAAACTGATGTACTGTATCATGTCTTGCTCTTGTTGTATTCAGAAACAGCACAGCTCGGGAGATCGTTAAGTAGGTTTCAGATTTCTTTGCAGAAAAGTATTCATTGCAAATTTTGAACAGTGAAATCATTTGAGCAACCAACGACTATCAAAGTACAACATTGTTCACAGTCAGTTAATTGGTGCTAATGTTGTTTTGAAGTCATAAATAACCTACGTAATGTGATTTCAGACCGAATATTTAAAGTACCATGCTAACGAATAAAAGGAGCATGTCACTGAACAATTTTTGCGAATATTAAACCAACAGTACCTCTATAACTTTTCCCTATAAATGTCAATTTGCAGAAAATGTATTTAAAAATCATATAAGCAGCCAATTACTATCAAAGTAATTGAACAGTGTTCACAGATAATTAAATAGTGCTAGTGTTGTTTTTTTAGTCATACTTGCATGGAATTTTGGACCGAATATTCAAAGTAGCGTGGTAAACAATATAGGGACAGTGACTGAGGTAAAGTTGGCTTTATATTCACACATTCTGACTTTCTCCCTAATAATATCATTTCAGAAAAGGATATTCTTTGCAAAAGCTAAATAGTGAATTCATATTAGCAACCAATGGCTATCAACGTACAATTTTCAGTCATATAAATATTGCTAATGTTGTTTTAAAGTCACACTTGCATGTGATTTCAGACCGAATATTTAAAGTACTATGGTAAACAATATAGGAAGCATGTCACATGTTGTCACTGAACGAATGTGTGAATGTAAAACCAACTTTACCTTAGTGGGACCATGTGACTGTTCAGAAATGAACAAATAAAACCAACTTTACCTCAACAAATCAATGGTTTTGCCACATTATGAATAGTTTACCCGTACTGTTTGTAGTAAAAACTAATGGTAATCTACGTATTTACAATACAATTTTGACTAGGGCTGCAAGATATTGGCAAACATTTGACATTGCAATATTTTGTTTATCTGCGTTATTTATTGAGATATACTTTGTTATACTTGGAGAGAATTTTGGGTCACACTTTATTTTAAGTTTCAGTTTTTGCTCTCAGCAAACCATTTTGACTTCAATAAACTCCTAATTTGCTCCTTATTAATAGTTATTAACGTCGTTTAGGTATTGGGTAGGATTAGGGATGAAGATCATACAGAACATGTGCTTTATAAGTACTAATAAGCAGCCAATATCTCAATAACATGCATGCTAACAAGCAACTAGTAAATAGTGAGAATTGGTCCCTAAAGTGTTACTGAATGTATTCATTTTGATTGACTGGGATGATTCCGTAGGGGAGTAAATCATGCATAACGCATAATACACAAGCTATAAGCATAGATAAATGCAACAAAGCAAAGTAATTGTGAAATAAACAGTGCATACATTATGATTTTGTATATGTAAATGTAAAAATTACACCGCAAAGTCAACTCAACATTGCACATCTTGGCAATGCGACTACTGCGGATGCACACATTGCGATATTGATGCTGAAACGATGCCCTAGATTTGACACGTTTACTATAATTAAACCATTTCTGATATGTTTATGTAAATCTAAGTCAAGTCTAATACTTCAAAATACATGTTATAACCCAGACAAATTAATATATAATTTCTTGCCTTGTCTTCTAACCTTGGTAATCACAAATCAACCATGATTTTACCACTTCATCACTTGTTCAACCGTAGTATTTGTAGTAAAACTGGTTACACAAATGACAATCTATGTGTCAAAAAATGTTTTTGCACTTTAATCATATCTTGTAGAAGTAAAACTCAGACTTGAGTTTAATTGAAAAGACGGGTTATAGCACAAACTGATGTACTGTATCATGTCTTGCTCATGTTGTATTCAGAAACAGCACAGCTCAGGAGATCGTCAAGTAGGTTTCGGATTTCTTGGCACTGATCTGACACTTGAAATAACATGATAGGATTCAGCTGCTGACCTCAGAGCAGTCTGAAACATCTCGGGATTATAATGTGATTTGCTAAGCATTAACACCCTATACTTATTGATCAAGCTTAGACTTTTCAGATATATGGGGAAAGTGTTGTGTGTGTTTATCCTGTTCAGAGTGACGAGACTGTAAAAGACGTCCAAAGTGCTGTAACTCTTCTTGATAATCTTGCAGTGTGATTTGTTTTTAACTGAAAACGTTAACATAGGGCTGCAGAATATTGGAAAAAAAACATGATATTGAAATGTAATGATCAAATGTAAAATAACACTGCATGGAGTCTTCATTGGATAAATAAATGCAGTCATTCTTTGTTAAAGTGGCAAACTATATAATTTCCTGCACCCAAATAGATTAAATTCACTTGAAATCTTAGTCACAGGCCTTGAAAACACATCAAAGATCATTCACACAATTATATTGTGGTTGAACTTTTGCATATCAATGCTGAAATGATATATTGTGCAGCCCTAGTTTCACATAAGGTTATTAAAAAGGGCTGAGAATCAAAATGCAGTTTTGATGTTGTGTAGATATTAAGTTTTTAGGATCATATCTTAAAGGGATAGTTCAGCCAAAACTTAAATTTACTCATTTACTTTCCCTGAAGTGGTTCTAAATCTATATGAGTTTATCTGTTGAAGTCAACCTGTAACCATTGACTTCCACTGTAAGAAAAACAAATATGAAAGTCAGTGTTTTCAGCATTCTTCAAAATATCTTCTTTTGTGTTTAACAGAAGAAAGACACTTACTGTAAACAAAATGCTTGGTTCCACACAATTCCTTTGTTGTCTCAACACAAATAGAGCTAAATATATTGTTTTTTTCAAAAATTATAAGTTAATTAAACATAAACCTAATAAGTTTTCCCAAAAAAACTCAATAATTGTGTTTATTCAGCTCATTTTAAATAAGTTGTTGAACAAGCAGCAAAACATTTTCTTTGAGTGCCTTCTCTCTGAAGTGGTTCCAAATGGACATGAGTGCCTTTCTTCTATTGAACACTAAAGATGATATTTTGAAGAAAGCTAATACCCTGTAACCATTGACTTCAACAGTAGGACAAACAAATACTATGGAAGTCTGCATTTCCAGCATTCTTCAAAATGTCTTCTTTTGTGTTTAACAGAAGAACTCTGAAAAAAAAGATGTCTGCAAAACTGTTGCAAACAATTTATTTGTGTTGAATTTAAACAAACAAATTACATTTAATACTATTCAACTTAATTAGTTTGTTTAAATTCAGCCCAAATAAATTGTTTACAACCACTTAAATAAATTTAGTAAATCCAAGGAATCATCTTTGAATAATTTGTTGCAGTGACACTCACTGTAAAAGAAATGCTGGGTTCCACACATTTCCTTTATGTTGTCTCAACACAAATTAATCAAGTTTACTAATTTAGGTGGATTGAACATAAAACAATTAAGTGTCCCAAAGAAACTTCAAGAGTTGTGTTGATTCAGCTCATTTTAACTAAGTTTGAACAAGCAGCACAAAATAATTTTTTGATTGATCGTAAAGGTTTGAAACAACTAAATGGTGAATAAATAATGACATGTTCGTTTTTTGAGAGAACTACCACTTATATAACTATATTATTTTAACTATAACTTTATTTAACTATATTTGTATAACTATACTATTATATAACTATATTTTTAACTACTCAATTACTATTCTTTATAATAACACCACATGGTTTTGCTTAAAAAAAAAGTAAAATAGTGAATACATGACAGAATGTTCATTTTAAGGTGAACTATCCCTTTAATATTGTTCTCAAGTATCAATTACTATTCTTTATAATAACACCAGTATTTATTTTTGTGTGAACTGCCCCTTAAATACTTTTTTCAAGTATTCAGTTACTATTATTTATAATAACACCACATCTTTGCTTTAAAAAAGGGTTGAAACAACTAAAATAGTAAATAAATAATAATAAATAATGACAGAATATTAATATTTAGGTTAACTATCCCTCAACTGTTACTCAATTACTATTCTTTAATATAACACCACTTGGTTTTGCTTTTAAAACAGACCGTGCTCATGCTGCCAAAACCCCTCCATTTGAGTAGTTGTTCTGTAACCTAATCCTTCACTTGTCAGAACACAGACTGTAATCGAGAAACGCACACCTGTATGATAAAACCGCAGCTCGCAATATCAAGCTCCACATCAGGTGTTGACATTTTATGAAGCCTTATTTTTCAAGATATGCATCTGGCGTAACCCCCACTAGTTTGGAAAAACAAAGACATCAAGCCTTATTATTATTGTTTTTTTGCTATCTTGGCAGTCCAAGCTGTGGATTCTGTGAAGTTGATAAATGCGACTTTCTCTTCTAATGAAGTTAAGACATCATGTTGGCGCTGACAGAAAGAGCGTCTGGTTGCATATTGCCAAAACAAAGCGAACATTGTGTCGGATTTAACTGAAGCATTTGTTGGATTGTCTCTATACAATGCACTCATTTGCCTAAAGGACTCGCTTACACTGGGATTTGTGTTCTCTTCTCTTGAAGCAAGAATATCAGAAAAAGAAAGCTTTTTAGAGACACAGTGACTGCTTCATTGAGGTTAAGATTCAGGTGTCAGTTGTGAATGGGAATGCGGTTAATCAGTAATTTAGAGCGTTTTTTTATTTTATTTGTTAGCATGCTAAAGAAAATTTGTTTCCATTCATCACTGTCTGCGCGGGTTGCCGGACTGAGGTGGCGCAGTTGTGGATGACTGTTTTTGTGATCAAACATTATTGACTCCTGCAGTCGATAACCTTGGCAACTGCAGTTCTTCACCCGAGCGCCTGCAGCTCCGCTTGTGAAAAGCTAATGACAAGGCCATTGTGAAATGCTTAATGTAATGGGGAATAAAGTTAAAAAAATATACTCTATAAGGTCTCAAACTTGGGCTGAGACTGTTTAAATTATAATCCTCAACCTTTTGGCGATGTTCACTATGTTTATTTAATAAATCTATTTATTTGAATGTTCTGAAATAAATGTAAATAATAATCTAGACTTATATTATTTCTATTCTATTCTATTATATTGCGTTATGTTCTATTATATTCTATTGTGTTATATTATATTATTATATTCTGTTATATTGTGTTATTATTATATTATGTTATGTTATATTATATTGTATTATATTATATTATCTTGTGTTATATTATTTAGTATTATATTATATTATATTATATCGTGTTATATTATGTTATATTATATTATATTGTATTGTATTGTATTGTATTGTATTATATTGTATTATAAGTGAATCAATTATATTGCTATTGTAATGCACTATAAGGTTTCAAACTTGCCATACTCCTCATCCTTAGCGATGTTCATTACGTTTATTCAATACATCTAATTATTTGATTGTTCTGAAATGTGTTTAGTACACTGACTGAACATCTTTAAACATTTTTTAAACATTGTATTGTATTATATACTATTATATTGTATTACATTATTATTAGTTAATATTTTAAATGTGTTAAATATATTGCTATTGTAAAAATTAAATAATAAGTATAAATGTATATACATTTTCTTAGTAATAATTATTAGGAAATTAGTCAATTTAGATTTTAATATGTTATTGTACAAATACTGGCAATATTCAGTAGATGTTTTGGTTTTAGGACAATCATAAAACTTGTTTCATAACTTAAATGTTATGGATGTGACATTTGCAGTAAAAACTCAAAACATAAATTCACATAGACAGTATATGTGAACATTATATTGACACTTCTGTTTATATTTTCCAAAACAACTAACCACAGAGTTATGGGATCAGAAAAATATCAATCTGTAAAAAATTGAGGAAAAATTAGGAAAATAAACATGCGTTATGAATGTGACTTTCTAGAATTTCTGTCAATTAAACTGCACAACCCAAAAGAAACAATGCTAATCAAACGGACATGAGTCGGCTCACTATAGAACAAACATGATTGATTTTATTTTATTTAATATTTTTGCATTTATGAGGAAAAAGTGTTGTTATGGATGTGACACTTTTCCGTTATGGATGTGACACTTTTCCGTTATGGATGTGACACCTGTGAAATTGCCACTTGTGTGATTTTGGCAAATTAAATATAATAGTTTTAAACTAAACAGATACATTTATAAGTATTTTTAAAGTACTGTAAAATACTCGCTTATACAAAAAGTGTAGAAACTTATGTCACTGAAATTGTTTTAAGTTCAACTGGACACACTAAATCAATGATTCATGGTACTGATGCTTTAATCAGTATCATTTTGAATCAGATATTTTATCTGCCTTGAAACATCTGTTTTAAGATTAACTTCATGCTTGCCTTGACTTGCAGAAGGAGGAAGTATTGTGACACTAGGCTCTGTGTCAACACACAATGGCATTAGCAGTCACAATCTTGCACAATCATACATTATTTTTTTTCTTCTGAGAACAAAACTGGGTGTAGGAGGGATATTTTCAACTTGATATTAATTCTATTATGAAATAAAAGAAGTCAACCAATACCAGAATGGGTCCAGGAGAGAGAACGGGTTTTAAAAAGTAAGAGATATGTCTGTCACGATAAATAATATTTGTTGTGTGATATATTGTAAAGGAAATTGTTGCAGTAATCAAAAATATTGTCATTTTGAGATAATTTTTGCTCTAACTGATTATATAATGGTTATACAACACCATAACATAAATAGACATAAACACTTTTGAAGAAAAAATACCTTTTCAGTCTCAAGTTTATTTAGATTCTGCAACTTGATGTTAAAAGATAGATGTCTAATTATGTCCTATATCAGAGGTGTCTAAACTTGGTCCTGGAGGGCCGGTGTCCTGGAGAGTTTAGCTTCGACCCTAATCAACACACCTGAACCACCTAATCAAGTTCTTACTAGATATATTAGAAACTTCCTGGCAGGTGTTTTGAAGCAAGTTGGAGCTAAACTCAGCAGGACACCGGCCCTCCAGGACCGAGTTTGGACACCCCTGTCCTATATAGACCATTTTTTCATTGTGGTCATGTCATTGGCTCTTAAACATTTTCTGCTTGTCATCAAACTATTTCATAACAGTAACAAGAGGCGACTCAATCATAACGTAACAATAAAACAACTGTTATAACAATTATCAATATGTGGACATTTCAGGAACAGAAGCTATGAAAATTAAATAAGTTAAACAGGAAATATGTTAGGACCATTGTTGTTTTCGTCCCTCAAAATGCTCTATTAAGTAAATTTCTAATTATAAACTTTGACACAGATGAGGTAAAATGTAATGTTCTTGTAAAACAGTTTTGACGTTATTTGTAAATGTATGTTTCAATAGTATTTTTTTTTAAGTCCTCTCCAAGTATTGCATAATAAGATGGCCAAAGTAGGGCCCGCGGGCTAAAGTTGACCCATTGTAACCTTTTTATTTGGCCCACCATTACAGTGGTCGGCGTGAATGCTTTTGATAGAGATTGTTATTTAGATTTTTAAAATAACCCTTTGTTTTTTTGTTTTATATCTGAGCTACAAAAAAAAACAACTGAAATTAGATGTTTCAGTTAAATGTTTTAAATGAATCAGACTTTTAGGGCCCTATCATACACCCGGCGCAATAATGCGCAAGACGTGTATGGCGTGATTTGTTGCTATTCAAACCAGCGCAACCCTAATTTTTTTTACATTTTGCGTTACGTTTTTTAAATAACAAATGCATTTGTGCCACTTTGTGGACTCATGAGTGTGCTGATCTATTAAATGCATGCATATATATATATATATGAATTTACATTGGCTCAAGGGCCGAATGAATACAATCATCACTTGATTCACAATGTAACAAAATCCATTGTTGACTCATTACCGTTTCCCATACCCTTGAAGCCTGTTTGTTCATTTGCACTGACTGTTTTAAGGTATTGTGCACCTCTAGTTTTAGCACACTCCGAGCTGAGCTTTGGTGGTAAGCGGTGTTTGGTGGCCCTCAGGCTTGGGCTTCCTTCTTTTCCTTCACTGCCTGAGCTGTGGGTGAAAGGGAGGAGATACTTGGGCAATGGAGTGGTAATTCAAAACAGAGGCCTGTGTGCAGGATGAGGTTGTTGGAAATGAAAACAGGTCATCAGGGAAGTTGGAGTTAATGTGTCTGTTTCTGAATAGGCTGATTTGGATTTCTGCATCATTGTTTTCCAAACGGTCATTAGTCGGGTTTCCATTACAGATTTGAGCTTTTACTGTTTTTAAATGTTAGGCAAACAAAACTATTGTGAGAATTTTTATTAGCTAATATTATTTGACTATAATGATTATTTTTTATTTTATAAATAAAAGTTAAATTGTTCCAAAAATAAAGGTAATGGATTACGTAGGCTGTATATTGCAGCCATCACGCTTGGTTCATCAACAACTGAAAATTCTGTCATTATTTCCTCAATCTCATTCCAAACCAGTTTGACTTTATTTTGTTATGTTAAACACAAAAGATGTTTGGAAGAAAGCTGGAAACCTGTACTTGCATAGTAAAGCTATCCTGCTTTTAAAGACAGTGGTCACATCTTTTCAGCTTTCATCATAACATCTTCTTTAGTGTTCAACAGAAGAAAGAAACTCATAAAGGGTTTGGAGCCACTTATGTTGAGTAAATTGTAAGTACATTTTCATTTTTGGGTGATCTATTCCTTTAGGGTCAGGACTAGACGTAGGGTGGTATAAGTTTCTGACGGTATGATAACCTTGGATAAAAATATCATGGTTTAACGGTATCCCTGTATTGTGATTACTGCCCTAAAACAAGTTCTTTTTAAATTTAAATATTTATAATGTTTTGGAACAGTAAACATGTCAGGCTAAATAATTCAATAAATCGTTGACTTCTGCTCTCTTCGTCAGTTTAAAAAAAAAAGATTTCTTAACAAGACATTAAAAAAACATTAAAAAATGATCTATACCTTAGGTATGGTATAACAGAAAATTTCAGCAGTTTTAAAACCTTTACTTTTCCAAAATGCGATAAACCTTGAAACCGGTTATCGTCCCATGCCTTATCAGAACACACCAAGCCAACAGTTAGCTGTTGTACTTCGTCAGTCAGAGTCTGTCTAGTTGGTTTGGTGTCATATTGGTTAGTTTTGGTAAACAAATTTGCAAGAGCGAATCCCTCCATGGTGAGTAATTAGTACTGTGATAATGGTGCTAAATGCTGCTTTGTTTACGCTTTGCAAGTGTGCATTGTAAGTTTCGGTTGCCCGATGTAATATTGAAAATGGACAACTGCCTCCCATGATGTGGAAAGACACATGCTCCCACAGAGGCGCAGAATGTGTGCTTTGAATCAGTCAGTGTTTGTCTGTTTGGTGTGTTCATGCACAGCTTTTTGGTTTAGATGGAACCATACTTGACTTAATGCAAGGCGACAACACAGTTGTTATTTGTTTGGTCAAAGAAGATGAAGGTATTTTATCTGCATCTACTTGGTTTCAGCCATATAGGAGGTGTTTCTAATTCTAGTTTCTAGTTATAGCACATGATTTCACTGAGGAACTGTGGATACAGAATTTCCAGATGATCAGGTCAACCTTTGTTGAGTTGTGCAATTCAGTAGGTCCTCCTTTAGTGCGTGCAGCATCATGCCCAATCAATCCAGTTTCTGCAAATAAAAGCATGTTCATATTTTAAATGCAATATTTAAGAATTTTCATTGAAATATTCAAAGACCACTAGGTCATATTTTGCAGACTTATGTACATGCGTTATACCGGAAATGTTTCGAAGCATGCTCAAATCCAGAGAAATTTGCAATTTTGATCTGTGTAGGTATATACAGCACAAATACAACTGGCTTTTGAGGGAGCTGAGAGAGGATCACACAAGCTCTACTGGTGTTCCTATTGGCTGTCACTCAAAGTCGCTCTTTATTTGCATAAAGTTGAAGGATTCTCAACTTTGTTGCGTCGCTCGACATGCCCACTTGGTCGCCAACAGTTGCTGTTGCTCGCGTAGATGTTGCTTGTCGCTTGCTCTCCGTTAAAATGACTGGCCGCTTGTCGCTTTTCTGCTGCGAGTAACTCGTAGTGGGAATACTTTAGTCAACAAACATTTTTTTTTGTCATTTGATCACGTGACCTATTGTAAGGGTCTGCAATATCACAATTGGACCTAAAAACATCCTATTTAACACCAAACAACAATCTAGAAAATAATATGGCAATGTAATTGAGTGACCAACATGTTGCAGGCATTAACCTATGTTCAGTTTTGCATATGAGCTCAAAGTTCGATAGTTTTTGTTTTGATTTAAAGCACATATAGCCATTTGTAAATTGGGAAATCAGGACGGCAATTTATCCATTGCGTATTGATTAGATTGCAAAAAGTATCCATTACATTTGGAGCATTTGAGAAAGCAAATAATGCCAGATTTGATGTCATGTTTAACAGTATGTTGGATCAAAAATGGTCATTTTAATTAAATTTGTAAAATTTAAAACTGTAACATCTGTATTATAGATTTAACAACACAAGACAAATCTCTTTGGGAACAAGAACCCATGGATTGGGATTATTGTTCCAGTGTGTTAAAGGCTTTTAGTGGCCCTTGGCTTGAAATACGAGAAGTTGATCATTTACCTGAGTGACTTAAACCATTTGGAAGGCTTGTAAGGATGTTTGAGGAAAAACAAAATCCAATTCTGCTGTCATTTTCGCTTTGCTTGAGTCTTGATCTGAATCATACCTCCCAAAGGCTTATCCTACTGAAAGCTGAAATCAACCCTATAAATGTCAAAGTGAAAGAATCAGCAGGAACCTTTGCGAAATGCGTTCGTTTTCCCCCACCAAACCTTTCAACTTGTCATTCATTTAAAAGAGGCCCCTGCGTCTGGAAATATTATGATTGAGTTTCCGTGACTGTGGGTGGACATGGACCTGACTGCTGGAGCGAGAACTCCTTAATCTGGTGCGGTGTGAAGCAGGCAGCCCGTGCAGTGAAGCTTGTTTGCTTTCGCTCTGCCAATCTGTACTCAAACCAGCGCCAGTGCATCACGGAGAGCAAGACTTTTCCTTGACTGCCTCATTTTTTTCCTGAAGAGAAATGCACAGTTTATCTTTGTCTCTGCTCACTGAGTGAAAAACCGGGGATGTCATTCTGTTAAATGGCACGCGAAGATCATATCGTGCTCTGTTGTTTTATGAACGTTCAGCGAGTCTCGTCTTCTGTAATAGGCAGTATATGCACATTCTTCTTATCGAGATCTGTGTTAGCCTCTTTTTTTTTTTGTTGCTGCATTCCAAATGAGTTATTTCCCAGGTGTCCAAACCTTAATTGCTGCTACGTTTATGTACTAAATCATTTCCTCCATGTTTTGTCATCATCGTAGTTTGCAGTTATAGCAGTGTTTATGCCCATGGAATGTGTATATGGGTCAAAGATAAAAAATATGAGAAGCTATTTGCCTTTTAGTTTTTTTTACTGTTAAAAGATCATACTTAAAGAACTAATTTGCACACAATGTGAAGAATTAATTAGTTTAAAAAAACATTACCCAGTCGATGAAATTTTAAAATAATAATAATCTAAGTTGTTTTAGTGTTGTCACGATACTGGTATTCGATACCAATCGGTACTGAAATTATAAACGTCAAGATCCCCCTAATATTTGAGCGCTGTTGAGCATGTTTTTAAACACCGCTGATTGGCTTATGTGTTCAAGTGCTCAACTGAATGACTTTGATTGGCCGTTAAGGTCATCAGTTCACCAAACTCACCACTGTTTTCTGAGAGTAAACACAGATACAAGGACACTGGAACGTTTTTAAGTCATGTCAATTAGCTGGTTTGTCAACAAGCTGACATACAAACGATCCGCTGATGAATCGCGGCTTTAAGTTCTCCAGTGTTTTAAATGTACAGATGGTTCAATAGTACCGAATTTCAATATCAACGCCTCGTTTTCACTGAGTGGTAGTGGTTCGGATGGGTCACCGTTATCAAGGTTGTGTCTCCACTGCCAAATGGTACCAATGGTACCCTTTTGGTAGACGTGGTGTTCGACAGAAAGTTGCAGTTGATGTCCTTCTCGCTTAACGTTCACATATCGTATGAAAAGCACTTCTTACTAAACAGATGTTTTACACACATAAATACTTAAGTATAAATGTTAATTACTAAGCTTTCTATGAACAGGATTTGATTATAGCTGCAGATCGATGATTGTGCCAAATAGCCTACTGTAATCTGCAATAAAAATAAATAAATAAATAAAACATTAATGAACACAAACCAAGACTTAGGATCAATCCCAATTTTATTTTTGCACCCCTACCCCCTAGTGTGAAGGGGAAGGGTTTCAAAATTTACCCCTAAGAAATGGGACATCACGTCATTACGTCATTGCAATCTCTTGCTTATGAGATCGGCGATGGTGACTGCTCATTCCAGTTGCGTTATTTTTTTTGGTGTTTATCTTCAGAAAATCACCAAAGGCATATATGATGTCATCATAACAAATAATGTGACAATAAGATCGTAACTGTACTATACATTTACACCGTGGCCATATTCATCTATGTAAACCCAAGAAAACAACATTAAAAATAAACCAGCCACTGTAAAAGGGTCATTCCCAACCACTAGACAGTGTCATCGAGTGTCAGATGTGAAAGTATGTTGTGGGACTGCTATACAGGGGTTATTATTAGGGATTATACATTTTAGCAGTTTTTATTTTAGCGTTTTTTTAAAAAGCATGACAGTAAAACAAATTTTGAATACATTTGAGGTGGCCCGGGCATCTGTTTCGGATGCCTCCTGGACGCCTACCTAGGGAGGTGTTCCAGGCATGTCCCACTGGGAGGAGGCCTCGGGGAAAACCCAGGACACGCTGGAGGGACTATGTCTCTTGGCTGGCCTGGGAACACCTCGGGATCCCTCCCGGAGGAGCTGGAGGAAGTATCTGGGGAGAGGACTGCTCCCAAGACTTCTGCCTCGCGACCCGGCCCCGGAAAATCAGTAGAAAATGAATGAATGAATGAATGAATGAATGACAGTAAAACACAAATGCTGTTATGAATATGTTAAAACGTGCTTGTTTGTTGTAAAAATTCATAATAATGACAAAAATTACAAATTTGTGGATCTCCTTACTTCTGGGTGCAGCTATACTGCAGTAGTGGCTGGTGTATTCTAGGAAATTTTCGTACTCCTTTGGTCCTGAAAAATCTCAGTTTCAAGGGCTTTCCAGCCCTTCCCCATAGCCCTATGCCTTAAAGCTAAAGATAATTGGGACACCCCTACCCCTTTTACGTGAATGCGCAAAACGACAGGTAGGGTAAGGGGAAGGGCTAAGGGGTTTAATTGGGATTGGGCCTTACAGTCTTTGAAATGTTACCAAAAAATACCCAAAACATATATTTAGGCCTTATTTGGGTTCATAAACGATATGAAGCATATAAAGTCAGTACAAACCTCTCGTTACCGTCTTGTAAAAAAGTACTTCCGTCAATCAAGTTCATTCTAGACCAAATGGTGATGATAATAATTAAACATGGTAGTTTGTTCATGTTTTACATGTTTTTTTTTGCGATTCACACTCAAGTTTATCCATTCCTGAAAGGATGTCAGAATAATCACGCGCACTTCAATAATCACGCACACGTTATTAATTTGAGCTCAAGTTAATTATTTTAAATGTAGACGTGTGGCGAGCAACCACGTAGAGCTCTCTAGAGAAAGTGAAACCGCTCGCCCTTTTGGACTGCCTCGTAAACACACGGCAAATTCTGCTCTTTTTCTTGTCTTTATGGCTGTTCATCAAGACGACGACAAGATTTGTTTGAGCTCAGGTCGACCATGGCTCATTAGTATATATTATTATGGTTTAGTGTATTTAAAAATGGTGCTTCCTTTGTTATCATTCTCCTGGCTTGTGTATGCGCTAGTGATGTTTCGGTAAACCAATACCGTTCAGCTGCGCATCTAGCTTCGCCTTTTGGGACCCTTTTGTTGAGCTAGGTACCCTTTGGAAAGTGCAATACAAATGTAAATTGTCATTTTAATTCTTTATACTGTCATTGTCCTTGATATGCAATTACCCATTTGTGAATGTTGTAATCATTTAAAATATAATGAAATGTGTTGTTTCATTTTCATAAATTAACATTCCTGATTTCCGATGGAACATTTTCACGCTTGACATTTTGTTTTCAAATGAAATCAAGTTCAATAAACCTAATCCATATAAAACCTAAAAAAAGAGAATACATTTAAATGTATCCTCTTGCTGGGAATATTAAGATTTTACGATTGAAGCTGAATTTTTTGCATGAAAACGTGTGACTAATTTTAATTAGAGTATAACAAGAACTGTAAAAACGTAATCACTAATTAAAATCAAATAGTCAGGCACTGACAATTTGCAGGAAGAATGTTATTATTTGTTAGTCAACAAAATGCCAATCCTAATGTTCTTAAAGAATGCACAGTATAATTTAAATCTGACTTTGTCTTTTATTATTGTGGTGAAATATTCAGGATTCGTCTTCAACTGCTGTCTTTATGGGCATTGCAGAATTAATGCGAGTTATCATGTTTGGTGTAGATTCTTTCTTCCACCCCCCGGCAGCTCCGATCTCACAAGGTCAATTAAAATGCACAGAAATTCGTCAACATGCTACCTAATCACACTGACTCGTCTACTAATGAGCAGAGCTCTCGAAAGCCATCACTTTTAATAGGCATGGTGTAATGAGCTTTAATTGAAAATGGCCCATTTGCATGGTAAGCGACTATATAAAGAATTTGGTAGTGAGGGTTTGATTTCTTGCATTGGGTGGTAATGTAATAGCCTTTTTTACCATAGTATAAAAATGACTGAGAGTATTAAAACAACACCACTTGTAGGTGCTTACCTCATTTGCATCACGGGTTGATGTGCATCATCAGAATTGCTGACACCCCTGTGTCAGATACATTCACAGAGCTCTGTGTTGTTTCACCTCCCCACATTACCTTGGTGACACTAGAAATTTCAAAGAAGAATCTTCAAAGAGAGATTAAAACTTACCAGGGCAACTCTGATCAAAGGTTAAACTATGCTCAGCACGACTCTTTTGGTAATACACAGAGGAGCGCATCCGTTGGAAAGTTAAAAGAATTTCTTCTTGATTTGTAGGTGATTTGAGCATTTGTGTTTATCGTTGATGAGCGGTATGATAAACTCTTACTTGAACATACTTTTTTTTTCAAAGAGAACTTCTCTCAATGTTTGTTCACTTTTTAAAACACTCACTTTTGACTCCCTTGTTTTAACGTTATTTTTATCTGTAGTTGTTAGGAGTTATTCTGAGGGAAATATGAGCCAGCACAGTCTGGTACAGAGTGTCTCACCGTTTATTGGTCTGGCAGAAATCCATCTCGTTACACTTCGGAAAGCAATGCATTCGCTCAAATGACCTGAACATTTCCAATTTGTTAAACATTTCAAACAACGCACAATCTTGGTTTTGCTTAGAGGTTTATACCCTGGGAAAGCGGAAATTTGAGGAATGGAGACATGGAAAGTAGGTGTTCAAATAGTGTGAAGTTGTCCGTAATAGGAAATTGGCAAGTTCCTCTTTTTCCATGCTGTTGCCCCAGTAAAATGCAACTTAATGCAATGTTTGATCTTTCTCTGTACTTTTTTTTGCAGGGCAGCTTTTATGTGGAACGGCGCTCCAAAGCAATGGCTATAAGAATGTCTTAGCCCAGCGAGGACTTGAACGAGGGGACTGTGCAAGATTCTTCCCCTTTGGGAACTCAAGGCGATGAGTCAGCACAAGTGATGGAGATCCATTGAGTCCCTTACACTATTCATTGCCCTTTCCCCCTTTACCCTTTACCCCTGCCCCGTTTGGCTAGTGCACGAATATGCTGCGCTTCCTCCCTCTCAAGCTTGGCCGTTTGTACCGGTGTCTGAAGCTTCTCTTTCTTTTGGGGCTGTTTGTCATCTTGCTGATGAACACACACAACCTCTTTGCTTCTTTTCAAAAGAACGAACTCACAGACCGAAGGTTTATCAACCTCAACAAGTGCCCGGCCTGCTTTGGCACCAGTTGGTGTCGAAAGTTCATGAACGGACAAATATCCTTCGAGACATGGGGTCGTCTTCGCTTTCTGGATGTCTTCAATGTAAAAAATGTTTTTTTTGCCCAGTACGGGGAGCCTCGTGAGGGTACGCGGAGGATTGTACTCAAGCGTTTGGGTTCCAACCAAGAACTTGCTGATATTGATCAGAAGATTTGCAAGCGAGCAACGGGTCGACCTCGTTGCGATCTCATCCAGGCCATGTATAAGACTGAGTTCGCCCGACTTAATGGGGATGTCAGACTCCTAACACCAGACGTTGTGGAAGGCTGGTCAGACCTTGTTCATTGTCCTTCCCAAAGACTGCTGGACAGAATAGTCAGGAGGTACGCTGAGACAAAGGACTCTGGAAGCTTCCTTCTCAAGAACCTTAAAGACACAGAAAGGATGCAGCTACTGATGACCTTGGCTTTCAATCCAGAGCCTCTAGTGCTTCAGGTAGGGTTTTTATTTTCCATGTTGTCTACTAAACCATCTCTCTCTTGACAGACTCCCTGGGCGTGTAATATATTGTCTGTGTTATAAAAGTCAGATCATAACATATGCTCTTGAATTGCCCTTGATGATTCTGCCAGCGGAATAGAACCTGTCAGTTTGGTGGGCTGCAAAATAGGCTAAAAAATGCTGCCGTAAATTGTAGGTTGTGCTACTTTCCCTGCTTCTCTGTGCCATTCCTGGCTGCATTTTAGTTTGTAAGCCGTAATTCTCGAGTTTGAAGTCCTGCCCCTGCAATCTTGAATGACCTTAATTGGGAAGTGATTAATCAAAGCCTTATAGTGCAAAGCTGATGGGTTTGTCTCACCTTGATGCATATTTTAAAGAATTTTTAATTATTTAAAAACCAGAACTGTTAATGGTCATTACGATTTTATTTCTTAAACTCTGCTTACTGCCGTAAGAGCTTGGAGATATCACAAAAGCTGCCTGCAGGATAGACTGCTTTCCTATCAGCACAGTTAAAATGTATTAGACTCTCACTCTTCCATTTAGTCCTCCATATCAGTGAGTTTTCTCCTGAAATACTTTGCTGCTTATCATTTTGACATGGCAATGATAATAAGGGGTGCTATCTAACCAGTTTTAATAATGATTTACAATCAGACGATCGATTTCAATTTCAGTTGTCATTGAGCTTAGCTGGTAAATGCTCAGAACAACAAAAAACACAAGCCCTGTAAAGACATTCAGTGTCTCGCTGACCTCTAATCCATCACAAGGTCCTGACACCCTCTGGCTTTTGTTAGACAAAGGGGAGATCAACCCAATCTATAAAATCTGATTAGTTGTGTGTGTGGTCCCTGTCATTCGGCATCCTCCTCTTTTATCTCTCTGTTTGTTCCTCACCCTCTGTTGGTTCTTCCGCAGTCTCTCTTTCTGCCATCCAACAAGTTCAAAATGCCATTACATATTAGTTCAAAGCTCACTGTAATTTATAACCCCCCCCACCACCACCCCTTCATCCACTTCCAGGATCTCCTCTTCTTCCGACTATCAGTGTTGTGACCCATCATTATTCAGTTTGAGCTGTTCCTGCATCTTTCTAGCTCTCATAAATAGTTCATTCAGTGCTGAACTTGTGAACCATTGGCATGGGGAATCCTTTCCCCCTGGGAGTGCTCTGGATAACCTGAACCTCTCCTAAAACTAGAGAGTCTGGATAACCCTGAAGAGTGACTTCATGCCTTTGGCTTTTCCTTACACAAGAAACACCATAATGATTCTAGAATAAAAGGAAATGAGTGGTTGTGTTCACCAGCTCATAAACAATTGATGGCATCCATGCTGTGTGTGTATACCAAGCCGGAAAACAGGCTCTTTTTGTTGTATAAGGCTAGACTTTCATTGTTGTTTGAAGTAGAAGCTTTTTCCTTTACAAAAAAATAAAATAAAAATACTACCGTGGTAGTAGAGTGATATTATCAGTTAAGTGCTTAGGTATTTATTTATTCAACAATATACAAGCTTGCGGTTTAGCTAAAGGAAGATACTCCATAAAAACACGCACACACACAATTAGATGCATTACTGGCTTAGGAATATCCCATTTAGAGTGACCGCTTTTAACTGATAAATGCTTAATCCAACTAGCCTCTAATCTCTACATAATGAGTGATAGAAAAAAACATTGTTTGATTATTAGATTCATAACTTCCTTAAATGGCTTGCTAATTGCAAAGCTTGTTTAAATGCAGTTTGTTAGGATGTAACAATAATAATAATTTTTGTGATATTATAAGACAAAATTAAAAGTACTTCGAAGAGGTGATTTAAAAATGTGTACTGTTGATTCAGATGCTGAATTTGGTATGGGCTTGAGATGGTGGACTTGGTTATGTTCCCCAGTGAACAGGGCAGTGTTGACACCACAATATTAATATTAATGACTCTGATGCTGAATTATTAAATATGTTAGACACATATGCTTGAATTCTGTCACTGTGTGCATCTAAATAAGTGATTTTTACTAGTAAAATAATTCAATTTAATTCATCTTTATTTCTATAGCGCTTTTACAATGTAGATTGTGTCAAAGTAGCTTAACATAGAAGTTCCAGTGAACTAAAACTGCTTCAGTCCAGTTTTCAGAGTTGAAGTTCAGTTCAGTGTGGTTTAATTTTCACTGCTGAAAGTTCAAACACTGAAGAGCAAATCTGTTGATGCGCAGCTCAACAAGTCCCAAACCAAGCAAGCCAGTGGCAGCAGTGGCGAGGAACAAACTTCACCAATTGACGAAAGTGAAGGAAAAAGCCTTAAGAGAAACCAAGCTCGGTTGGGCATGAGTATTTCTGCTCTGGCCAAATTTCTTGTGCAGAGCTGCAGTCTAGGTGCCTGAGGCAGTAGGTGTGAATAGGTCACTGGTAGGTGTTCAGGCTCAGACTGGTTTCTTGAACATGACAATGAGTTCACTGTACTCAAATGGCCTCCACAGTCACAAGACCTCAATCCAATAGAGCACCTTTGGCATGTGGTGGAACGGAAGATTCGTGCAGCCGACAAATCTGCAGCAACTGTGTGATGCTATCATGTCAATATGGACCAAAATCTCCGTTTATTTCCAGTGCCTTGTTGAATCTATGCCATGAAGGATTAAGGCAGTTCTAAAGGCATAAGGGGGTCCAACCTGGTACCAGTAAGGTGTACCTAATACACAGGTGAGTGTATATGTACGAGAGCAGAAAATCCAATAGTGGAATATTGAGGTATTTTGACCAATGTAGCACAAACCTAGTTGACAATGTTCTCTGCTGAAATGAATAGGTTTCATATTAGAGTGCTTTCTGCATCTAGTGTACTGCAACTAGAGATGGAGTAAAACCATCCTGTTAAATACTGCACAGCACAGTCTTTCCTTTTTCCTCAGCTCATTTTTGGCTGAGAGTTTTCATTGCCTTTATTTTTGTGGATTATTTTATATATAATAAATATTTTAATACGTTTGTTCAATAGTTTTTGATCAAGGTTGTTGAACTGAACTTTTCAGAAAGATCTCCAGGAACAGGATCAGGTAACCCTTGTTTATATGGTCTTCTATGCTAATAACTTAATTCCTTGTCCAAAATGTCTCAATACAGCAATGGTGTCATTAACAAAGTAACTTTGTTCATAGTGGAAGTTTTGTTTTTCTTCTTCTCTTGGTACTGTAATTAAGTCATCCATAATCACCTCGTTTTCTCAGAACCGAAATCAAGCAGAACTTGTTTTTCTCTCACGCAACTTCTCACTCCCACTTCTTTTACTCTGTGTTTTTGTAAAAAAGCCATGACGACATTCACCGCTGCTTCAGTTTCCAATGCACTGTGAGGTTTCTGGCAGCAAAGCGTCCCTTCCTCTCAGCTGTGTGAGAAACCGGACTGTTTTTGTCAGTGGAAACCAATCCTCGGCGCTGTTGTAAGGTTGGCCCACAAGCAGCTCCCCTTTTTCTGTCCGCCGACAATTGCGGTAATGCAAGTCACGTGGAAAGCAATTCATCCCAAAGGGATAAATATTTTTAGAAAGCGGTACGATGGCCAGAAATAATGAATTGCGTGCAATAACTAAGGCCTTTTGTTTAAAGTCCTGGCATGGAAAACCAAAGCCAAGCTTTGTGTTTATTTTAGACTATTCACATAAACCTTGATTAATCTTTCAACCAGCCAGATTTTAACCTTTAAAACCGCATTATGTTTTGTTTTCTGCTGATTTCTGGAATAGGTTGAGGAGATTCAGTGACCCACATTCTATGCAGAGATGGTCATTAATTCACACTTTCATGAGCAGACGTTCCCTGCATTTTATCTTCTGTCTGCGAAGCTGTGATGCATGAGGTCATGTTCGCTAGCTGCACGGGCTGGCTTAGGTGACCTTGCTCAAATTTAGCCAGGAGGATGGTGCGTTTGTTAACAGCCCCCGCGTTAGCATAGGCTCGGGCTGCTCAGCCAGCTTGACAACAGGACATGACAGGCCTGTTGGGTTAAAGCAGTCAAGGGTGCAACGCTCGCCTCCAGAACGGTCACTTGTCGAGACTCCCCTCTGTGCACCTGACATAGTTTGTGAGTTTAGCTGGAGAGAAAATGGCAAAACTGAAAACTCCCTCTGGATTTTGGAGTTAAATGAGGGCAGACTTTTGTTAGAGTCAGAGAGCAATAAATAAGCAAGACAGAAAGAGTTTAAATAATCTATTGCCAATGAGCAGGTAAAATTAATCCCAAAGCATGAGATTAGCTGTTAATTTAATAATTTACTTGCATCTTGGGCCGGTATAAGATTCTGACGATATGATAACCTTGAATAAAAATATCACGGTATTGTGATTACTGCTCTAAAATATAATCTTTTTAAATGTCTGGGTAAAAAACAAAAACTTTTTTCCCCTTTTGAACACAATATATTTTATTTTGAGAAACTTTTAAGATTTTTTGGAGCTGTAAAAATGTCAGGCTAAATAATAAAAAAAAAAATCATTGACTTCTTTATTGTCAAAAACTGATTTCTTTACAATTTAAAATGGCATCTTTGGATATCTTTTCTGTCAGAGATACTGTTGTCATTAAAAACAACAAGAAAAAAAAGTAAATGAAAAATCTTACACATACCTTGGGTATGATATTGCAGAAAATTTTGGCGGTTTTAAAACCCTGACTTTTCCAAACCGCGGTATACAGTACCTTGAAAACGGTTATCACCATATGCGTACTTGCATCAAAGATGGAGTTTTTTTTTTTTTAACCATGGTCCTTGGTGATCATAAAAACAAAAACAAAATGTATTTATTGTTATTTAATTATTTATTATTTATAATGTATGTGTTTGTAATAGTTTTATTTTATTTTATTTTTCTCTGTAAAACATAATTTAAGAATTTTGTACTATAGTAGTATAATAGTGTCATTTGAGTAAATATAAGGGGTCACTAGATCAATTCTTTACATAAAAAGTCCTATTGTGTGATAGTATACAAATAATATACACAGTAGTGGTGCAACGGATCACAGATCTGCAGTTCGGATCGCATTACGGTTTTTAGTCACGGATCGGACCATTTTTCAGATCAGCAACAAAAGTGAGGAGACAAATGTCATTTGCTTTCCATTTATATAAAAAACATTGCTTTGAACAAACAGAACTTAGAACCTGCATGTTAATGAAAATAACAATCAAGAAAGAACCAGCTGAAAAAAGAAAAGTATTCAATAGGAAATATGATCTACTGTTGCTGATAATGCTAAATATAGAAATCTAACATCTTGTACAGCAGATAACATTTATCTTCAATTAATGATTCAACAATTCACACACAAAACTTCATGTTTCATTATACTGTAGGTGTATTATTTTTGAAAACCTATTCAGTGACATCATTCTGATGGTTGTTTGTCGCCATCTTTTGGTTACACAATGTATTGCTTTTACCAGCGTCAAATTCGCCAGCGTCATGTTTCATTAAACAGTGATTTTAATCTTTACCATAAACATCAGTGTTTATATCTGAACTGTAAACTGTTCTCCCAGCACTTCTGTGTTATTTAATTGTTTGTAACTCACTGAAACAGTGTAAAAACTGAATCTCGATGCAGATTTGAATGCAGCGCTTTGAAGGATTTATAAACATATGCAAATCATTAGCATTTATCGTTCATGTTGCGCGGGCTTGAACTGAATACACAAAAAAGAAAGCATTTAGGTAGGTCCCACCACAACTTTTACCGTCATCATTATATCTTACAGGGAAGCCAAAATGCTTTCATGCATGTGATCGATCTCTCTGCAATGGTTCTAAATGTTGGATTAACCGACAAGTTCAAAATAAGTTATTAATCCGCGGGTCACGTGCGTTCAGAACCATGAGTTGTAATCCGTACGGATCACAGATGAACAGTGATCCGTTTCACCCCTAATACACAGTGTGCGAGTGATTCATATTCATACAGTCATCATTTTTCTCAGAAAACACATTTTTAAAAGTTGCTGGTGACTAGAAATTTTCATCAGATGTTGATAACAACTAAAGAAATGCATATGAAAAGAAAACAAATTTAATTCCATCAGCTTAGTCCCTTTATTCATCATTTATTCATTTATTCATTTACAGTAAATGAACCACCAACTTATCCAGCATATGTTTCACACAGCGGATGCACTTCCAGCTGCAACCCTGTACTAGGAAACACCCATACACACTCATTCACACTCATGCTCCGGCCAATTTAGTTTCTTCAATTCACCTAAAGAGCATGTCTTTAGACTGTGGGGGAAACTGGAGCACCCGGAGGAAACCCACGCCAGCATTGGGAGAACATGCAAACTCCACACTGAAGTGCCACCTGTCCCAGCCGGGACTTGAACCAGCAACCTTCTTGCTGTGAGATTTTTGGGTTTCTATATGGATTTTTTTGGCTTTCAGAGTGCCGTTAGCTGTTTTATTGCATGTAATGCACCACCAAAGACAACATTTTCACCTAAAAGCCATCTTTAATGTTCTACTGAAAAAAACAAATGAGAATCACCTATTTGGATAGCCTGAGGGTGAATAAAATTAACAGCAAATTTTCATTGTTGAGTTGTTTTACCCTTTAGGCCACTGCATTTGCACATTGTTTGCTGAATGCACGGTACAGATAATTAAAATCGGGTAATAACACTATTCAGATTCTTCATAGAGAAATTAATTTGTAGGAATTAAATATATAAAGACCCGTCTACAATGAGCAGGACTGTTATTAAATATTGTGTCTGCAAAACCTACTGAATAAATGAGGATCTTTTCTTCCTCTTTTTCTCTCTCATACAATTATTATGAGTTGGATAGATAGGTAACATATCTTATTCATGATATTTGGGTTACCTAATATTACAGAAGTAACAAAAGTAGTTTTCAGACAGTACAGT